>CM076074.1:31300000-31525000 GCA_038088235.1 Zacco platypus | reverse complement strand
TATATATATATTTATATATTTATTTATATTTTATTTATTTATTTATATATTTATTTATATATATATATATCTATATATATATTTTTTTTTTTTTTATTTTATTTATATATATATATATATATATATATATATATATATATATATATATATATATATATATATATATATATATAAAAAATATGCATTTTGTATTTATGCATTATTTTCTCCTAATGCGCCTGCCATTATTTGTTTGTTTTATTTATTTAGATTTTTTTAATGTATGCTATTTTATTTTTATTTATGCATAAATTTTGTTTTGTGGAACACAACAGAACATCTTTAGCCATTTTGGTGCTCAGTTCTACACACTGAGAAGTTCTGAGGTCATGCAATAACTTTTCATTTTAATTATTCACCGAAAACATTCCCATTAGCTGCGGTGAAGTCAAACACGATTGGTTCTCGTGTCTCGTAATCAAACAAGATTGAACATGTGAAAATGTATTTGGGATTTACTGCACGAACAGTTTACAGTTTTGTAAAGACATGTTTTACTAGAAAATGTTTTAGAATTTTTATGTAAATGTAAATCTCCTTTAATTCTATAGTGCTGTATATATGTATATATTTTTTTTATGCAACTCTTATGCATTTTGTAACTCGGCACTTGCCATAAATAGCTCCTGACATGGCATTAAAGTCTCGACTGCCACTATAACAACATGAGGGTCAGAAAATATGACACACGTTTCATTTTGGGGTGAACTGTCCTTTCAAGTACTAGGTAGAATAAATGTCTGAGCTTGGTTGTGGTGTTTTGGGTGTTAATCCACATGAATCTTCATTTTGAATCAGAAATTTCGAGATGTGGTCTCCCTGTTTAAATCTTCGCGGCTCGATCCTCCGTGCACCAACTCCACCCCATCAACCCTGTACCTGAACAACCCGATCGTGAAGTCCGCCATCCACATTTCGCCCAACGCTTTGGACTGGGTCATCTGCAGGTGTGTTAAGTGGACTTTAATAATGCAAAATGAGTGTTGTGATGGAGGACTTTAATTTGAAATTGTCCCGTTGCAGTGCTGAAGTCAATCTGAACTACAACCGCCTCTTCATGGACGTGAAAAAACAGTATTTGAAGCTTCTTGGAGCACTAGTGAGTGATGGGAATGTAAATGCTTATGAATCATACATTTCCAGGTCTATCATTTGATTTCAATCACATCTTTTCAACAGAAATACCGTGTGCTGGTATATAATGGAGACGTGGACATGGCCTGCAATTTCCTAGGAGATGAGTGGTTTGTGGAGTCTCTCCAGCAAGAGGTGCGTAGCTGTGTGTCCTGCTTACTTTCAGTCTTGGTCTCGTCATTCAAATTAGATTTTTTTCACCCAGAAATGGCATAAAGCCAGCCAATAAGATTAAAACTGTTGTTCGTTCATGTTTTGTTAATAGAATATTTATGCACTTCATTATTTACATATATTTATTTACAATAATACCAAATATTTGATATCCAATTATACTTTTTTATATATTTTATATTATTTTATATATTTTAAGATGTGTTCTATTTAAAAAATATATTTAATATTTTATTAATATTGTTTTAAATATTTACTATGCATTTATTATTTGCCTGCTTTAATTTTTTTGGAGAAAGCTCTTATTTTTGTAAAATTATGCTTCAGACATCATTGCCGTTTGTGTGTGTTTGTGTGTGTTTGTGTGTGTGTGTGTGTGTGTGTTTGTTTTGACTGTACTTGAGGACCAAATGTCCTCGCTTATATTGTGAAATATTTTCTCAACCCACTAGTGAGACGTTGACTGGTTCTCACTAGTTTTATCTCAGCCAAAATATAGTGACTAGTGATGGTCACATGTTTCTGGGATGGATAGGTTTGGTAGTAGGTGATAGTTTCTATCATTAACCTGATCTAAAATCAATGGAAGTCTATGCAATGTCCTCACTAAGATAGCAAAACAAACGTGTGTGTGTGTGTACTTATATTCCTTACATTGTGAGGACCAAATGTCCCCACAACGCAAGTAAAACCAGTAAATCTTGACATTGTGGGGACATTTTGTTGGTCCCCATGAGGAAACAAGCTTATAAATCATACAGAATGATCTTTTTTGAACATCTAAAATAGCAGAACATTTTGTGTGATGGGTAGGTTTAGGGGTAGGGGTAGTGTAGGGGGACACAATGTACAGTTTGTACAGTATAAAAACCATTACGCCTATGGAATGTCCCCATAAACCATGAAAACACAACATGTGTGTGTGCTTGTTTTCATGACTTATGAGGACATAAATGTGTAATGACATGGGTATTACACTGGTATTACGATGTAAACAAACCATTACGCCTATGGAATGTCCCCATAAACCATGAAAACACAACATGTGTCTGTGCTTGTTTTCATGACTTATGAGGACATAAATGTGTAATGACATGGGTATTACACTGGTATTACGACGTAAACACAAACCATTACGCCTATGGAATGTCCCCATAAAACATGAAAACACATGTGTGTGCTTGTTTTCATGACTTATGAGGACATAAATGTGTAATGACATGGGTATTACGACGTAAACACAAACCATTACACCTATGGAATGTCCCCATAAACCATGAAAACACAACATGTGTGTGTGCTTGTTTTCATGACTTATGAGGACATAAATGTGTAATGACATGGGTATTACACTGGTATTACGACGTAAACGCAAACCATTACGCCTATGGAATGTCCCCATAAAACATGAAAACACAACGTGTGTGTGTGTGTGTGTGTGTGTGTGTGTGTGTGGGGGGCAGAAATAATCTCTCTTTGTCTTTAACAGGTCCAGGTGCAGCGCAGATCTTGGATTTATTTCAATGGTGAATCTCAGCAGGTGGGCGGCTTTGTCAAGGAATTTTCCAACCTCGCTTTCCTCACAGTGAAGGTAAGACTGCAATAAAACCATTCACATAATACACAAATCTCTGTGCTTTTGATGTAAGAATGAAAAGCTGAATTAATTGGAACATAGACGGCAGCTTACTAGGGTTTAGAATAGAGCCTGCATTCACTTCCATTGCAATCTAGATTTACTTACTAAGTGCATGTGTGAATTTTGTTTTTTTTTTAATGCATTTATGTCCTCCACAGGGTTCGGGTCACATGGTTCCCACTGATAAACCTATAGCGGCCTATACAATGTTCACTCGCTTCATCACCAATCAACCATACTAGAACACTCAGGGATTTCACAATGTGAATTTGCACTGTCACACTGGTAAAAATAATGATCTATTGACCACTGACTGTTTTCTGACGTTCAAAACTCGTGAGATTTTCTACTTTGTTTATGTGTTTTGATTGTGCTGAACATGATGATGTTGTTGTAGGTGTTTAAGGGATTTAGTTTATGCCTCTGTTGATCTTTGATGAAGTGTGATTGTGTTTGATTTTAAGTTTACGAATTTACATTCAATCCCATGTTTATCCGCAGTGACCGTTCACTGTTTGTTGCACAATTTATAGCTTATGTCTTTCTATTAAACTTGAAACTGGCCTTTTTTTTTAATCTTCGCACTCATGATTTTTGTCATCACTCCAGATGTTAATGCCTCACTTTTGCCTTTTTTTTTTTTAAGGTGTCATTATCCTCATTTGATTGATTTTAAAATGATCTGTGGTATTTTTGTGCTCATAAGGGAAAAATATTTGTGCCTTTGTTTTATCTTCTTTGCCCCAGTTTTAATTAAAAATCAATTTTCTATGATTTTTAGTTTCTCTTTGTGGTGCATTAAACCAGTTTCATTTCTATAATGAAATAAACAAGTTTTGAGATCAAGAGACATTTCCTGATTTTTAAAGTGTCTTTGTTTTATATATATAAAGAGGTACAGTGATTTCACTCACAAATGAGGATGGTAAACGGTCAATATAAGAAAATGTGTACAAAAAAAAAAAAATCATAAAATTCAACCTAAAGTACAAATACATTTCGTTTCATCTAAGCACAGAGTATCAGTTGCACATGTGTTTGGAGGGTTCAGACACTTACCATTAAAGTCAACATGAACCTGCATCTGCAACCCATTTTACTTCTGAAAGGTGGAAGAAAAGAACTGGACGGTATAAGTGGATCGAAACCCCACCAGCCCCCAGTTCATCCGCCAGAGCATCTCTACATATCCCAACGGTAACCCTTATTTTGTAAACATTTTTATTTGCTTATTGGTGTAATGTTTATGCAACCGCTATTTACACTAAAAAGTCAGATGTTATTTACACTGAGAGCAAATAGTGATAGAGACTGTTTGCAAAAAGTGTAAATAGAAGTAATATGCTATTTGTGCTAAAGGTAAAATACCCACGCAATGCCAATGCATTAAGAATATATTTGAAGCTGAAAAGGAAAATACGTTTTTTTTCTCCTAGGAATGACAAATTATGCATAAGGAATGTGTATTCAGAGAGTGAATCGGGTCAGTTTCGGGTTCATGTTGACTAATGTTACGAGGTTTTGAGGATCAAATGTTCTGTACATTTAACAAACGTCATGCTTCGGCTGGAAAGTTAGTTCTCTTCTTTTAAAACCTCCATTTATTGCTCCATATTTTAGTATCTGTGCATGCGTTAAACGGCAGCTCTTCTCTCGTCTTAAACGGCGTTGTCCGTTTGATTCGACAGCTTCCTCTCGATGAGTTCTCGCAGGCCTGTTGTGAAGTGTAGGTTTGCCCCCACGATGATGTAGCCCTGTCAAAAACAAAGACAGAAGATGCAGCTGAGCATTTAGTGTGGTCTTAGCTTAACCCTTCTGTGCTGTTCGGGATGTTTTCATCCACTATGGGGAATTTGAGTCTTAATTTGGCCATAACTTTCTCCGTGTTTCAGTGACAAATCTTATTTTGACACATATTTTGGGAAAATGCTTTGAAAATTTTCAAAAACTCAACAGTACTCTGTGGGCAAATTCACGACCTTTTTGTTATGTTCGTGGTTGTTTTAAATGCTTTAAAAATGTATCAGATAAATATTTTTTTTCAAATTTTTTTGCTTAAATCTATTAATCAACCTCAGTCCTCATCAAAACTACTAAATTTAAAAAAAAAAAAAATCAGGATTTTAACTCTTTAATTGCCAAATTCATAAATGATGTCACTGATTTGGGAAAAAACGTGTCAAAGATTAGAAACATTGGCTTTGATGCGTTGTTAGTTTTTGTGCAGCATCAGATTTTAACGTTTTAAAGAGTTAAAATCCTGAATTTTTTTTTTTTTTTTTAATTTAGTAGTTTTGATCAGGACTGAGGTTGATTAATAGATTTAAGCAAAAAAATTTGAAAAAAATATTTATCTGATACATTTATTTTAAAATCGTGGACGAACATAACGAAAGGGTAGTGAATTTGAACAATGCACAAGGGTTAAACGTATGATAAAAGTTTCCCTTCAACTCACATTGTGATACTCGACCACCTCTTCGATGAAGTCCAGCCCGTCCGGTAGAGGGATCTGCACGCCCCGCTTAATGTAATCTTACGTGAAAACACAGGATGAAGCATTTAGATATCTTAAGCGAACATCAAAGTGCATTATTTAAGGATCATGTGACACTGACGACTGCTGAAAATTCAAATGACATTTTACAATAGAAAATTGTCATTCTAAATATCACATTATTACTGATTTTATGGTATTTCTCATCAAATAAATGCAGCCTTGGTGAGCAGAAGAGACTTCTTTCATAAGTCGCACTAGAATACGTCTCATTTATTTTACTAAATGTATAATATATTGTTTCGCTTACTGTTAATGAGCGGCACAACCGATATCTGCAGCATCGTCTTCAGGGGACCTTGTAGTGGAATAAGCTGAAGGAAAAATAAACATTACATTTAATATCCGCTCTTGATTGATCAGGTGTGTTCAAAGTGAAATTGACAGGACACTTACAGCTAAAGACTCCAGAGCAGACTGATTGGAGTATATTTTGAACCTGAAAACAGATTCTCAGTTCAAAATGTGTGTTAAAAGTGAGTGTCAAATACAGTTCAATGTTTGTGCATTATATTTACCTTCTCAGATCTAAATGGATAGTTAAGCGCTTGCCCTTCATCGACACTTTCGCATTGAATTTACCTTCCTAAAACAAAGTCAGATTTGGGACATTTATTGCATGAAAAAACTAATTATGTGATTGTGTGTAATAGTTCTCACCATGGTCATGCTGCTGAGCTGTACTGGTGGTTTTCCTGCCGGGAGAACCAACACTTTGACCATAGCGTTGACGGCCACACTGGCACCGGAGGTCTTGATAGTGGAGCGAGGAGGAGCGGTGACCTCAATCTCCAGTGACAGAGGCTGATCCATCAGCGCCGGGTTCTGATAGGACAGAACAAACACAGAGCATAGGTGGATGCCGGGGTGTTGCTAATATATACATGTACGACATTCTAATTTTACTCACCAGCATCATGATTGTCCCCAAGTAGGTGGTCCTGAGGAGCATTTCTAAGTCCTTTGGCATCTGAAATGAGTTGAACAATAGTTGTTTTCGTCTTATTTTTGCATCATGCCTTTGAAACGTATTAGATGGGGTCTTACTCGTTCGTTTGCGATCTGCGTTTGGAACAGGCCGCCTTTGAAGTAAGAGAAGAGGCCACTGTCGAAGAAGTACTCCGAGAGGGAGAGATAGATCATACGATCGTACTCTCTCACTACGGGATCCACGGCGTAGTTCACTAGGGTCTCTTTCTCATTCTTAAGGTCGTAAAACATGCCCTGTGCAGAAGAGAGGGAGAGAAATATGTAAATAAAATAAAAAACTATTCATTTGAAGCATAAAAAAAATGTATGTATGGAAGCTTGTTTCCGTCACTAAATAAAATAATTTAAAAAAAAAAAAGGTAATTTCGACTATCTCACAATTCTGACTTTTTATTTCCTCGCAATTGCAAGTTATGTCAGAATTGCATGCTATAAAGTCAGAATTGCAAGATATAAAGTGGCAAATCCCGCAATTGCGAGTTTTATCACGCAATTCTGACATTATATCTCGCAAATCTGACTTTTTTCTCAGAATTGCAAGATATAAACTCACAATTGCGATTTATAAAGTCAGAATTGTGAGTTATAAAGTCAGAATTTTGAGTTATAAAGTCAGAATTGCAAGATATAAAGTGGCAAATCCTGCAATTGCGAGTTTTATCACGCAATTCTGACATTATATCTCGCAATTCTGACTTTTTTCTCAGAATTGCAAGATGTAAACTCACAATTGTGAGTTATAAAGTCAGAATTGTGAGTTATAAAGTCATAATTGCAAGATTTAAAGTGGCAAATCCTGCAATTGCAAGTTTTATCACGCAATTCTGACTTTATAACTCACAATTCTGACTTTATAAGTTGTCTTTTTCCCTTCACAATTGCACATAATAATATGCAATTGCGAGTTTATATCTCACAATTCTGACTTTATATCATGCAACAATATAATTCAAAATTCCTTAAAATTCCAAAATATATTACAAAATGTGCTTCAAGGAGCAAGAAAATACATCTTCAGGCAATTTTGGGTCAAAATGTATTAAATAAATATGATATTTACTTTGACAATACATATTTAAAAAAAAAAAAAAATAGGAAATGTAAATGATAAAGTAAAGAAAATTTGTCAAATCTATTTTGTCATCTATATTATTAATACATTTTTGGCCATTTGTGCATATTTTGAAATATGTCCTTCAGATTTCATTCTAATAAGCTGATTTGCTGCTCAAAAATTATTTTTTATTATTATCAATGTTGAAAACAGTTGTACTGCATCATATTTTTGTGAAAACCGTTATAGATTATTTCAGGATTCTTTGAAGAATGTACATTCAGCTCCTCCTCTCTGGATGTAATGGGTGGAGCTTGAAGGTCCAGTCACACCCTAAACCTCATAAGGTCAAGCCCCACCCATTAGGTTCACAGGGGCGGAGCTGGACTAAGTCAAGCTCCACCCATCACATCCACTCGCTCACCCTAAAATCCATATCAAGGCTTGACTCTGTCACCACCGGGTCATTCAGCAGTGAGTAATCGATGCCCACATAACTGTCCACCTCCGTGCGCACTGAAAAACACATTCAGGTAAACACACGTGTCTGCAGAATCAATATATCACAACACTTTTATGATGTTCTCACACCTGGGATTGTTTCCAGCAGCTGGTTAACCAAAACTAGAGCAGCATGATTCAAGGCAGGACAAATCTGACAGAGACATATATGCAAAAGTATTTCAAAAGTAAGTTCAATTAAATCGTGTTAAAATGAATGCTTAAGTTAAAATATATTGAGCAATGACATGCAAACACTGACTGCAGGAAGCAAACAAACCTGTTTATTTAAGATGAAGCGCATTCCTGTAGTCAGGAACGTTCCGATAAAGTCATAAACCCTCCTGAGGAACATAAGACGCAATGCTGAGTGTATTTAATTCACAAAAAAGGTTAATCAAATCATGTGTCACTTGCAATAAACATGCTCAACGTTCAAAATAGTCAAGTACCCAAGCGTCCCGCCAAATTTGGCCCTCATCTTGGCGATGGACGCATCACAGGTGATGTTGGAGATCTTGAGACGGCCCTCCTGGTCTTTGCTGAGATGGAGGACTGTGAAGATGTTGACACCTTCAGCTGAGGCGTTGATGGCTCCCTCATCATAACTGATGGAGAGAAAGGGGGAGACCTCGTTTTGTTGTAGTGAGAGACCTAAAAAGTTTTAAACTACATCATGTAACAGACCGTGTATGATAGACAGTTCTCGCTTTTAGTTTTTCACATGCCTGTTAGCTTTATGTCTACACTTTATGACTACACTCGGATTTTATGTTTTTGAAAGAAGACTCTTCTGCTCACCAAGGCTGCATTTATTTGATCAAAAATACAGTAAAATCAGTAATATTGTGAAATATTATTACGATTTAAAATAACTCGTTTCTATTGTAAAATGTTTTAAAATGTAATTTATTCCTGTGATTCAAAGCTGAATTTTCAGCATCATTACTCCAGTCTTCAGTGTCACATGATCCTTCAGAAATCATTCTGATATGCTGATTTGAACGAAGAAACATTTTTGATAATTATCATTGATGAATATGTTGATACATTTCTTTCAGGATTCTTTAATGAAGAAAGTTCAAAAGAACAGAATTTACTTGAATACATTATAAATGTCTTTAATGTCACTTTTGATCCTCCTTGATGAATACGTGTCACATACAAAAAATATGTATACTTCAAGTTCATTTTATTAAGCATACTTAAGCTAAGTTCAAGTATACTTTATGATGTTACAATGTTCTAGTAGTACACTTGTATTTCAATACTATTGCAAGTGTACTTTGAGTGTAAATGTTGAGTACTACAAGTGAACTTATAGGTATACTGATAGTTTACTAGTTAAATACTTATAGCATGTTTTTTACTTTGAAGCATACTCTTAGTAAACTACTAGTTCAGCAGTTTTATACTTGTTAGTTTTCTTTAAGTGAACTTAACAGCATACTTATACTTCACTACTTATTAATTATTTTTAAATATCAAATATAAATTCCTATGTACACTACCACACTCAAAAAAATATTTCTGTCTAAACATAAGTTTTATGGAATTTAATTACATAGCAATTTTCCATCCATTTGGATTACATAGTTTAAACATAAACAAAGTAATAAACTTAATGTGATTCATATTTGTCAGTCATACGTAAATGAAATAGGTAAGATTTATGTAATAGTTCACAGAAAAATGCCCAGGTTAATGAACACTGTTTAGTGGTCATGTGTGTGCGCACTACTGAGTTAAAGTACCATTGAAGCAGTGTCAGAGTTAATGAGATCATTAAGTGATGATTGAGCATTAATGATGAACACCTGCTGTTAACAAGCAGAATCACTGAAGGACAGAGAAACACAAGAACTACAAATGATGAAATCAACTGAAGATAAAAGACATTTAATCTCTCACTATTCATATACTCAACTATTACATAAATCTTACCTATTTCATTTACATATGACTGACAAATATGAATCACATTAAGTTTATTAGTTTGTTTATGTTAAAACTATGTAATCCAAATGGATGGAAAATTGCTATGTAATTAAATTACATAAAACTTATGTTTAGACAGAAATATTTTTTTGAGTGCAGTGGACTACACAAAAACTCACATACTCAGAATTAGTTATATTTCTCAGTATGTGTAACATTTCTATGAATTATATATAATTATAAATCGATATTTTCAATGAAGACAGTATGTAAAACTATCTAAAGGCTACTCAATCAAAATGCTTAAACAAAATTATACTTAGAATATGTAATTATACTTTTAAGTAGGCTATATTTCGATCAAAACACAAGTACAAGTATAAGCCAAATATACTTAGAGTTTTCTGTAAGTGTAAGTCATGCATACTTAAGTTAAGTGTAATTTTGAGTGTAAGTACATAAAAAGTACTAGTCTTAGTTTAAAAGAAGTGTAGTAATAGCACACTTTTTTGTAAGGCGTATTGTAGCTTGTAACCTCAAGTCTTCTGCTCGATTGCTATAGATGCATGTCAGACTCACAAGAGCCAGTAAAGGATGCGTCTCTGGAAGTTCAGGGTGATGGAGGAGTTCTGCACCTCGAACAGCAGCCCCACATCAGGCTGGAAGCGCAGGTCAGACGTCAGGTTCAGCTCCGTGATCTTCACACTACAGAAACATGAGCCCTCTGTCGTGAATCGCTCCTCTTTCTCATCTGTAAGGCCTTTAAATCTTTTTTCAATTTTCAAACTAGTCAGAGTTTCTCGGGAGTCTCGACAAAACTTTGCTTTAAAGTTACAAATCTGAATTTCTTTGAATTCAAATGGTTTAGATTGAACATTCTAAATAACAATTCTGCGTCCTCTTTGCTACAATTCAAAATCAGGAACTGAACTGGAAATTAAAAGGGTTTGTTCACTCAAAAATGAAAATCGTGTCGTTCTACACCCGTAAGATCTTCGTTCATCTTCTGAACACAAATGAAGATATTTTTGATGAAATCCAATGGTTCAGTGAGTCTCTATTGACAGAAAGATAATGAACACTTTCAATGTCCAGAAACATATTTAAAACAGGTCATGTGAGTACAGTAATTCAGGCTTGATATTATAAAGGGACGAGAATACTTTATGTGCGCCAAAAAACACGGTTTTATTAAACAATATCTAGTGATTTCAAAACGCTGCTTCATGAAGCTTTACGAATCTTTTGATTTGAATCAGTGATTCGGTTCGCGTTTCAAACTGCCAAAAGTCACTTGAAGTATTGAAATCGAATCACTTATGACATAACGAAGCCTCGTTTAATGAAATCACGTGACTTTGGCGGTCCGAACCACTGATTTGAAACAAAAGATTCGTAAAGCTTCATGAAGCAGTGTTTTGAAACTGGCCCTGACTAGATATTGTTGAAAAGTCGTTATTTTGACACTTTTTTGTTTTATTTTGTCATACATTATTTAGATCCTTTTTTTGGCGCACAAAAAGTATTCTCGTCGCTTTATAATATTAATGTTGAACCACATGAACTGTTTTAAATATGTTTTAGCATCTTTCTGGACATTGAAAGTGTTCATTATCTTGCTGTCAATAGAAGGTGTAGATCGACATGAGGTGAGTAATTAATTTTTTTTTTTAAACTAATTTAATTTTTGGATGAACTAACCCTTTAATTCATTTCTGAATGGTGCACAACTCTGGTATTTGCATTTGTATCCTCCTGGTCTTTGAGTGTGAATCACCACATGAGGGCGCCAGTGGCGATATGAAAGTGGAAATGCAGTAGATGAAATATAAACATACTCTTTGATGGTGTATTGGAAGCGGCCCTCAGTACCACGCATCTCTGGCATGGTGATGTCACTCAACTCTCCTTCCACGAAATTCTTTGTCTCGGCCTTCACTGTAAAGACGTCAAACACAGGCCAGTCTTTTCTAGACTACTATATGATAAGCTATAGTTGTATTTTAATGAATATTGGGCCATATCTTACACATCTCCAGTCCTCTGTCAGTGATGCGGATCTTGCATCCAGGCGGCTCTGCTAAGGTCATCGTGACGAGTGAAAGAAGAGAGATGACTTTCAGCAGTCCCATGATTCCTCAGTAGACCTGAAAAACAACAATTTAACAAAGTGATCGAGACAAAAAATGAGAAGTAGGATCAACCAGCAACATCAAAAACGGTCAAAGAAGAAATTGGGAAAAAATAATGAAAAGGTTCATTTATATTCTAGATCTCTATGTCCATGTCCATTCCATAAATAAACTATACAGACAGATAGAATGATAGATTGATAGATTGATAGATAGAACGATAGATGGAACTATAGATAGAACGATAGAACGCTAGATGGATGGATAGATAGATAGATAGATAGACGGAACGATAGGTGGAACAATAGATAGACAGATAGAACGATAGACAGACAGACAGATAGATAGAATGATGGAACGATAGATAGAACGATAGATAGATAGACAGACAGACAGACAGACAGACAGACAGACAGACAGATAGATAGATAGATAGATAGATAGATAGATAGATGGAACGATAGATGGAACGACAGACAGACAGACAGATAGATAGATAGATGGATGGAACGATGGATAGAACGGTAGATAGACAGATAGACAGAAGATAGATAGGTAGATAGATAGATAGACAGATGGAACGATGGAACGATAGATGGAACGACAGACAGACAGATCGATAGATAGATAGATAGATAGATAGATAGATAGATAGATAGATAGATAGATGGATGGAACGATGGATAGAACGGTAGATAGACAGATAGACAGAAGATAGATAGGTAGATAGATAGATAGACAGATGGAACGATGGAACGATAGATGGAACGACAGACAGACAGATCGATAGATAGATAGATAGATAGATAGATAGATAGATAGATAGATAGATAGATAGATGGAACGATAGATAGACAGATAGACAGACAGATAGATAGATAGATAGATAGATAGATAGATAGATAGATAGATAGATAGATAGATAGATAGATAGAACAAGTTAAGAGAATGAACAGCTGGAGAAAAGGATTAATTTAAAATGATACAATATAAATTGACATTTTTAAAATCATTATTGACATAAAATAACTCAATTCAAATCCAAATCTCTTCCACAAAGAAATCCCTCCTCATTTGTTAGTTTCAAAGATCCCATCACGCATCAGAGGCGCAGTCTGACACTTTAAGAGAAATAAAGTCCATTACAGTTTTACTGCAGAGCTCCTCCAGTGCGTCAGCAGGAAAACAGGTGCTGACAGCTAAATACACAGACAGAAAAGCAAAGGAGAGAATGATCTTGCCTTACAAGCGTATGTAAATATACAGCCAAAGAAGTGCAGGTCTCTCCGCTCTCGTGCGCAGTGTGTGTGAAGAGTGTGTGTCTCTGTGTCTGCGTGTGTGTTTATAGTGCAGAGGCTCGTCTGAACGGACAGCGATGACGCGTTTCCACAGTTATCAACATCGCGAATCTAGTCGTTTTTAATATTTTACATTTTTAAAAAATTTCATTCACATTTATAACACCATACGTTGTGTTATATTACCTTGGCAGTAAATGACAAAAAACGAATTATGGTTTCTAATACAAGGGCTGGGGGAGTGACGTCAAATAATCCCTCAGTATTTTTAAATCATCCCTCAAAACGTTATTTTAGGATAGCTTTTATGTGATTCATTTGATTACTTTCTATGTTATTATACTGGCTTTTTATTTTTGATTTCACTGTTATGTGTATTTTTTAATTTCATTTTGTTATGTAAAGCGCCTTGAGATGATACTTTTAAAATAAAGTTTACTATTATTATTAAATAATGAATTTATTGATATTTTCCCTCTTTTGGAAAGCCGTGAAAAGCCTTTTGCTATTAGAGCAAATGCGTTATAAAATAATATATATTATTATTTTTATTGTATATTTGCTGTCGTCTCCCATTCACTCTTATTATTGGGAGATATAAAGCTCTACCATTGGAAAAAAAAAGCGTAACGGCTAACTTTGATCACGTGTGCCTTGATAACCAATTACATTACAGCTTTGACGTCATTGAATTTCTCTCAGTGTTGTGCAACAGTCAATCACTGTTTGCGATGTTAATTATAGAAATGAATGAGAATTGCAGAAAACTGAATCACGTTGTGCAATTGTCCATGACTTCTCTTACACAAAAAAAACAACAGCATTTTATTTTTAGGCGTAAACTCTAAAAATAGATTAAACGATAAGCTATTTCCTCACAAAAGCGGTTTAATCAGTGTATTGAAGCCTCTCCTCCATTGACATCCTGCCTACTGCAGCTTTAGCAGTGTGATGCTTTTTTGGCTAAGGTTGCAGGCTTGCCTTCAAGTGGCTTTGAGTTTACCCAACTATCACGACTTCTGCCGTAAACCCAGAAATGTGGAAAGGGTCAATGGACAGCAGAGAGAGAGAGAGAGCAAGAGAGAGAGAGAGAGAGAGAGAGAGCAAGAGAGAGAGAGAGATAGAGAGAGAGAGAGAGAGGCTGCATCCCCAATGAGAACGTGGTTTCTAGGGTGTTGCTATGCAGTTCCCATGGTGATCTAAGGTGTTGGTGTTGTAGGTGATTGTTAAAGTGTATTTGGTGATTGCTAAGCAATTGTGAGAATTCTGGATGGTTGCTGTGGAGTTCTGGGTGGTTGCTAGGGTGTTGCTATGCAGTTCCCATGGTGATCTAAGGTATTGGTGTTGTAGGTGATTGTTAAAGTGTATTTGGTGATTGCTAAGCAATTGTGAGAATTCTGGATGGTTGCTGTGGAGTTCTGGGTGGTTGCTAGGGTGTTGCTATGCAGTTCCCATGGTGATCTAAGGTGTTGGTGTTGTAGGTGATTGTTAAAGTGTATTTGGTGATTGCTAAGCAATTGTGAGAATTCTGGATGGTTGCTGTGGAGTTCTGGGTGGTTGCTAGGGTGTTGCTATGCAGTTCCCATGGTGATCTAAGGTATTGGTGTTGTAGGTGATTGTTAAAGTGTATTTGTTGATTGCTAAGCAATTGTGAGAATTCTGGATGGTTGCTGTGGAGTTCTGGGTGGTTGCTAGGGTGTTGCTATGCAGTTCCCATGGTGATCTAAGGTGTTGGTGTTGTAGGTGATTGTTAAAGTGTATTTGGTGATTGCTAAGCAATTGTGAGAATTCTGGATGGTTGCTGTGGAGTTCTGGGTGGTTGCTAGGGTGTTGCTATGCAGTTCCCATGGTGATCTAAGGTGTTGGTGTTGTAGGTGATTGTTAAAGTGTATTTGGTGATTGCTAAGCAATTGTGAGAATTCTGGATGGTTGCTGTGGAGTTCTGGGTGGTTGCTAGGGTGTTGCTATGCAGTTCCCATGGTGATCTAAGGTGTCGGTGTTGTAGGTGATTGTTAAAGTGTATTTGGTGATTGCTAAGCAATTGTGAGAATTCTGGATGGTTGCTGTGGAGTTCTGGGTGGTTGCTAGGGTGTTGCTATGCAGTTCCCATGGTGATCTAAGGTATTGGTGTTGTAGGTGATTGTTAAAGTGTATTTGGTGATTGCTAAGCAATTGTGAGAATTCTGGATGGTTGCTGTGGAGTTCTGGGTGGTTGCTAGAGTGTTGCTATGCAGTTCCCATGGTGATCTAACGTATTGGTGTTGTAGGTGATTGTTAAAGTGTATTTGGTGATTGCTAAGCAATTGTGAGAATTCTGGATGGTTGCTGTGGAGTTCTGGGTGGTTGCTAGGGTGTTGCTATGCAGTTCCCATGATGATCTAAGGTATTGGTGTTGTAGGTGATTGTTAAAGTGTATTTGGTGATTGCTAAGCAATTGTGAGAATTCTGGATGGTTGCTGTGGAGTTCTGGGTGGTTGCTAGGGTGTTGCTATGCAGTTCCCATGGTGATCTAAGGTATTGGTGTTGTAGGTGATTGTTAAAGTGTATTTGGTGATTGCTAAGCAATTGTGAGAATTCTTGATGGTTGCTGTGGAGTTCTGGGTGGTTGCCAGGGTGTTGCTATGCAGTTCCCATGGTGATCTAAGGTGTTGGTGTTGTAGGTGATTGTTAAAGTGTATTTGGTGATTGCTAAGCAATTGTGAGAATTCTGGATGGTTGCTGTGGAGTTCTGGGTGGTTGCTAGGGTGTTGCTATGCAGTTCCCATGGTGATCTAAGGTGTTGGTGTTGTAGGTGATTGTTAAAGTGTATTTGGTGATTGCTAAGCAATTGTGAGAATTCTGGATGGTTGCTGTGGAGTTCTGGGTGGTTGCTAGGGTGTTGCTATGCAGTTCCCATGGTGATCTAAGGTGTTGGTGTTGTAGGTGATTGTTAAAGTGTATTTGGTGATTTCTAAGCAATTGTGAGAATTCTGGATGGTTGCTGTGGTGTTCTGGGTGGTTGCCAGGGTGTTGCTATGCAGTTCCCATGGTGATCTAAGGTGTTGGTGTTGTAGGTGATTGTTAAAGTGTATTTGGTGATTGCTAAGCAATTGTGAGAATTCTGGATGGTTGCTGTGGAATTCTGGGTGGTTGCTAGGGTGTTGCTATGCAGTTCCCATGGTGATCTAAGGTGTCGGTGTTGTAGGTGATTGTTAAAGTGTATTCGGTGATTGCTAAGCAATTGTGAGAATTCTGGATGGTTGCTGTGGAGTTCTGGGTGGTTGCTAGGGTGTTGCTATGCAGTTCCCATGGTGATCTAAGGTGTCGGTGTTGTAGGTGATTGTTAAAGTGTATTCGGTGATTGCTAAGCAATTGTGAGAATTCTGGATGGTTGCTGTGGAGTTCTGGGTGGTTGCTAGGGTGTTGCTATGCAGTTCCCATGGTGATCTAAGGTGTTGGTGTTGTAGGTGATTGTTAAAGTGTATTTGGTGATTTCTAAGCAATTGTGAGAATTCTGGATGGTTGCTGTGGAGTTCTGGGTGGTTGCTAGGGTGTTGCTATGCAGTTCCCATGGTGATCTAAGGTGTTGGTGTTGTAGGTGATTGTTAAAGTGTATTTGGTGATTGCTAAGCAATTGTGAGAATTCTGGATGGTTGCTGTGGTGTTCTGGGTGGTTGCTAGGGTGTTGCTATGCAGTTCCTAAAGTGTTTTGAGAGATTTTTGGTAAATTGGCTACGTTGTTAAAATGCTTTTCATTCATGTGCATATAGCTCGAATGGTCTGGACCGAGTTTAAATGACTAAATATGATAATAAAAGTGGGACTTGGCAAGCAAAATAACCAGAATAACAGAGATGCAGCGGCCAACAGCTTGAATAAGGTCGCTATCTTGGAGGTCGCATGTGTGCGTTTAGTCACTGGAGGCAGCTGTCTCTATAGTCACCCAACAGGAACAAACAGGACCAAAACAAACTGTCCCGCAAATGGGCTTTTTAAGGTCATTGACCCCAGGGTCTGGCTGATTTATCTCGCTTCAAAGAAGATCTCAGGCAGGCGGAAAGTTTTACAAATGCCTCATTCATTTTGTATAAATGGGCTTTTTAAGCATCCAAAGGTAATTACTACTCTACGACGATAACTTCCAGCAAACGCATTGTCCGTGTGCAATACCGATAGGTGACCTTTGACACAAAATGATGCCCAATGAAGCCAGAAGTCTTTACATTTCAGGAATGGTCTTTGTGAAACATATATATATATATATATATATTTTAAATCAAGTTGCAGTAAATCAAAAAATAAACAATTCTTTCCATGTGGAAATCGTGTTATGTTCCTCACAAGTGTTTTTGGCCATAAGGTGGTGTTTGCTTTGAGAAGGCAGTGGGGTTACTATAGTTCACAAACACAAGATGGCCTGGTCAATAACCCCAAATACCCCAAATATAATAAGTAAAACACACAAGCAAAGTCCACACTTTTACATTTAAGATATGTGTTATTAGACAGTTTTGTTCACATTGGAAGATAGCACTGCAACTGTAAATGTAAATACAGTTTTAAATCATTTTTTAAAAAAAAGTATATTATGTTATTAATCAGAATCAGAAACAGTTTTATGTTTGCACTCATAATGACATAAGAATTTACATTCATCTTGATTTACGTTAATAATGAGGAATGTATTATCAATGTATAATACTTATATTTAATAATTAATAAAATAACCAGTGAGGCAAATTGAATCACGCCAACATCTGAACATCTCAGATATGTGAATGTGGGTTAAAGCCAAGGGCAAAACAATATAATATAAAAAGTACTGCATTCAAACTCACTAGAACTGATCCATAATTTAAAGTTATCCATAGTAAAATCATATTATTTTTAAAACGTAATAATTAAATATGAAGATAATTGATATTTTACTTATTTGACAGTAAGTCGAAACATTCCTTCATGTTTCGACTTACTGTCAAATAAGTAAAATATAAGTAAATATCAATATCGTATCAAATATCAAAAAACAGTTGATGTTCTGATAGCCGAACAGTGTAAACGAGTGCAAATATCCAAATTAGAAACATACACCTACCTCCATCCGTGCCGGGAAGCCATTCGCTCTCTTTAGAGAGATGGCCCAAAGTGAATCCATAAACTTTGTACACATTTTGTGCAAGAATTATTCCCATATTTCCCTCCCCAAATACCTTTGTAGTGACTTTCACAACAATACTTACAGTGGTGTGGAAATACCAGCTGGATAACTTTAGAGTTTCTCAGAAGAATCAGATATTTTCTTGCTGTCTGGAAATCACCAGTGGCTGTTTAAATCCTCTCGCATCCCTCCCTCTTTTAGTCCGAGTCCTCTAGGCTCCCGGTTTATATATGGGAGTAAAAGCAGGTTGGGAAAAGGGTGTTCCTCTTTTCCTCATGTCATATGACCTCGTCGCAACAATTCCATCAGAATGATCATGTGCAAAGAAAACATTTTCTAAAGATTAACATGCAACAAAAAAAGCTGGATTTTGTTTCATTGTCTAAATAGTTGGCGCTTTTCTAAATGTTATTCAACCGTGAGGCAGAGGAACGATGGCTCCAGGCTGCATTAAACAGATTCCAGCAGTCTGCCCTTTAATTACTAAACTAAACCTAAAATTAGTTCATGACTTCTTAGAAGCCCATGTTGAAAGGTTTCATGGAATCGTAGAATCACATGATGCACGAAATGGGTTCAGCTTAAAACCACAGAGGACCAAGGTGGAGCTCACTTTGGAGAATCAAGTTCAGAAAAAAATGCCATTTAATGGTTTTTGGCCACCAATTATGGGGTGAGCACATCAAATTTTCTGTTTTAGTTATAGGCTTAAACCAGTTTGAGACGAGGGGTGAGGAAATCTCGTGTTCTTTGTTCCAGGCGGATGAGTAGCACAAGTTTAGACACAACAACATTTGATTTGGTTTCCCAGATTTTTGGTTAACCAGAATTCACTCAGAGGCTTTGGACAACTTCTGTAGACCACCGGCCCTGATGAATGGCTTGACGTGCGGGGCTTTGATGTCAGAAAAGCATTGAATCATATACATACATACATATATACATATATATATATTCAGGGCTGGGTGGGTTACTTTTAAAATGTATTTCACTACAGTTACAAAATACATGCTTTAAAAAGTCATTTGTAACGTATTTCGTTACATTACTCAAGTTTAGTAACTTAATCTGAATACTTTAGAATACTTTGGAATACTAATAAGTGTGGAACAAACACAAAAAAGGTCATTGCAAGTTTTTATCTCACAATTCTGACTTTTTCCCCTCAGAATTATAGGATATAAACTCACAATATTGAGAAAAGTCAGAATTATGAGATATAAACTCACAATATTGAGAAAAGTCAGAATTATGAGATATAAACTGACAATATTGAGAAAAGTCAGAATTATGAGATATAAACTCACAATATTGAGAAAAGTCAGAATTATGAGATATAAACTCACAATATTGAGAAAAGTCAGAATTATGAGATATAAACTCACAATATTGAGAAAAGTCAGAATTATGAGATATAAACTCACAATATTGAGAAAAGTCAGAATTATGAGATATAAACTCACATACTAAATTCACAATTGCAAGAAAAAAAATTAGTATGGCAAGTTTATATCTCCCAATTCTGACTTTATAACTTGCAATTGTGAGTTTAAATCTCGCAATTCTGAGGAAAAAAAAACTAATTGTGAGAAAAAGTTGCAGTGACCTTTTTTACAATTATAAAATGACTCACAAACATGTCACAGTCGCTTTTCCTCTTTTTCAGACGGTCAGAGTCAGAGAATCACCCATTTCTGTTTAAATGACATTAAAACTCAAAGTAATCACTTTGGTAATCTAAAACACTTTTCAGATGTAACTGTAATCTGATTACCACCCATTTAAAATGTAACTGTGATGAAATACAGTTACTCAAATTTTGTATTTTAAATACGTAACTAAGTTACTTGTATTTCGTTACTCCCCAACCCTATACATATATACACACACATTATATATATATAACTGAAAGAAGTTCTAAAAGTACATAAAAATCATACTCTAAAATGAAGAAAACTCAAAAATAAATTAAAGCTATATTAGAAATATTTAAGTAATTACAAAAGCACGTAACAAAATTGCTAAAACAAAATAAAATGTATAAAAATAAAAAGTAATATGCCCAAATATTACAATATTACACTGATAGAAAATGTATTCATACCTAACAATTATAGTTTATTTAGATATTCGAATTAGATTTTTGTGCAAAGTACAAATACAGAGTCAATGAATCTGAACCAGAAGTGCAGTTTAAATGCAAAGATGCTTGAATTTAAATGCATGACCAATGTAGTGCAAATCACATGATGTACAAACAGGAAATGAGCCGAATGCGTAATTCACAAATATAGTTCAAATGACATAATAATGTGCAAAAGAGGAACGGTGGTAGAGTTCATAAGCAAACATTGACAAGAAAGCAATTATTTAAACAGCCTTTATTTGATTTAGAACATCTTTAGGTTTCTTCTGGCACGTGTTACCACAACATGTAAAAGATTAAAAGTATAAATGCAGTGTATGAGGATGGAGGTGTTGAGGTGTATACTGAGTGTTAAGACTTTATATCAATTTGGGACTTAAACAGGCTATCTGTTTTTGACTGGGTTTCATTTAGGCTACTTCATTTTTGATCTGCATTCAATAATAATAATAATATATTCAAAACATAGCCATTGCCATTTTACTGAAGTAAAGGTAACTCAAATTATATAGTTTTTAGTAGTTAAAAATATTAGATTACAAAAAATGTTGCATTTGCAACAATAAATAAGTTTAAGTGTTTAAGTGTTTAAGTTTGGAGTACTAAAATGGTTCAAACATAACTGAAATGAAAATAAAATTAAACAGAAATATGTAAAAAAATAAAAATAAATAAATAACAAGAAATTCAAAACAAAGGATAGACATTGACATTTTTATTGAAATATGTTAAAAAACAACAAAAAAGAAATTCAAAACAAAGGATAGACATTGACATTTTTATTGAAATATGTTAAAAAACTACAAAAAAGAAATTCAAAACAAAGGATAGATATTGCAATTTTTATTGAAATATGTTAAAAAACAACAAAAAAGAAATTCAAAACAAAGGATAGATATTGCAATTTTTATTGAAATATGTTTAAAAAAACAACAAAAAAGAAATTCAAAACAAAGGATAGACATTGCCATTTTTATTGAAAAATGTTAAAAAACTACAAAATAGAAATTCAAAACAAAGGATAGATATTGACATTTTTATTGAAATATGTTAAAAAAAACAACAAAAAAGAAATTCAAAACAAAGGATAGACATTGACATTTTTATTGAAATATGTTAAAAAAAACAACAAAAAAGAAATTCAAAACAAAGGATAGATATTGCAATTTTTATTGAAATATGTTAAAAAACAACAAAAAAGAAATTCAAAACAAAGGATAGATATTGCAATTTTTATTGAAATATGTTTAAAAAAACAACAAAAAAGAAATTCAAAACAAAGGATAGACATTGACATTTTTATTGAAATATGTTAAAAAACAACAAAAAAGAAATTCAAAACAAAGGATAGATATTGCAATTTTTATTGAAATATGTTAAAAAACAACAAAAAAGAAATTCAAAACAAAGGATAGATATTGCAATTTTTATTGAAATATGTTTAAAAAAACAACAAAAAAGAAATTCAAAACAAAGGATAGACATTGCCATTTTTATTGAAAAATGTTAAAAAACTACAAAATAGAAATTCAAAACAAAGGATAGATATTGACATTTTTATTGAAATATGTTAAAAAAAACAACAAAAAAGAAATTCAAAACAAAGGATAGACATTGACATTTTTATTGAAATATGTAAAAAACCAACAACAACAAAAAAGAAATTCAAAACAAAGGATAGACATTGACATTTTTATTGAAGCAAATGTACAAATATTTCCAGGACAACAACAAAGAACTTTCACACAGTTTCCTACAGATAAACAAATCACTTTATGTGTGTTATTTCGCTTCACAGTACACTGAAAATAAATGAATGCCTCTTTACAAATGGCCGCGCGGGTTTGACGACTTCCACTGCGGATGGCAACCAAACCCGCGCCTGCGCATTAACCGCGTCCGAGTGCCCGATACAAGATGGCGGAGTCGGTGGGGAGGGAGAGGCGGAGGCGGGTCCGAACCGAATAGAGCAAAGCCTATTGAGGACTCCGATCAAACCTCTCCAAGGTAAGGGATTCAGCCATTGAAGAGCAGCACTAGACCTATGGGTGTGTGGCGGAATGCACGGGGCACAATAATATCCCCTCGGTTGCTGCAAACGTGCGTAATGCACGCAATAAACAGACATTATAATGCGCAGTGAGCGCGGCGCCTAGTATGCGAGAGCGCGCGCCATCTTGTCGACCGTTTCCACGAAGCAAAAAGTGCGCGCCTAAAATTTGTGCTCGTGACGGTCGAACATTGACGGGGTTTAAACTCAATAAATGAGCAGTTCGACACACTGTGTTGATGGCCCTACGTATCCTCGTCCTTTCTGTGCCCAAATGAAGCCAGATGCTACGCCACTTGATCTTGTTTTACCTGTTCTATCCAGCACAGAGGCTTGTGCTGCCGTAGCTCTTTGTTGGATGTTTTTCTCCTCCTCCTTCGGGTTTGTTTTCGGGCGGCTCGATCTGGGGTGGGCGGCGTAGCAGGCGCATGCGTGCCCTTCTTTCACTCATTTGCGCTCTTATTAACGACGATAAACGCAGTAAACACATTCGGAGAATAAATACACGATACACGGTCTGATACCCGGAGATGCTAACCAAAAACACCCAGTGTAATACTGTGGTACAATCGTATCAGTATCCGATAGATTACTGTACCGTGTCACCGCCATAGTGCTTTTTGACAGGTTTATTTGAGGGGAAAACAAGCCGTTCATGTCTTTTATGAGATTGAGCGACACTTTACTTTCTGTTAGTATTGAAACGAGCCCGCGAATATAAATGTTAGGCATAAATACCACATTTACCATGGTACTACCATGGTATTCCTCAGAAGTACAGAGAGTGAGTGTCTATGTATAATTTAAAAACGTTTCCATCAATGATGTCTTGATCTGTGACGTACTTGGTCACTGGAAAATGCCATACCGAAAATTACCATGATCATCATATTTCATATCTATGGATGAAATGATAGTTTCAAACACTTTTGATGTCACTAATAGAGGATCCAAGGTTTCACTTTCATTGTGTTTACTTTTCATTATTTTCCTTCAGGGCTTTTCTTTCACGTTCACCTAAAAAAGAAAAATCCTTTTGCTCAAATAATTAATCGATTACGGGCGTCTGCTTCGGTCTGTGTTTTATTTGTATGTCCACAACCAAATTGCCTTTTGGGAATTAATAAAGTTGAATGTGTTGACTTTGTTTTGGCAAGTTCATGTTCTTTTGACCTATTCAAAACTATATGATTAAAACTTTAATCTTTCTTTTTCGCTTAGGATGCGAAATTTGCTTTTCTTCACGTTTTACGCATTGTGTTGGACCCCTAACACAACATTTAGTGTTAACGGGTTAGTTTAACTAAAAATGAAAACCTTTTTTCATCTTCGGAACACAAATAAAGATATTTTTTGATGAAATCGGTGATAGACTGCAACGTTATTGCCACTTTCAAGGCCTAGAAAGGTAGTAAAGACATCATTAAATTACCTTTATATGCCTTGAAAGTGGTAATAATGTTGCACTCTATTGGAGGCCAAAAGATTTCATCAAAAATATTTTAATTTGAGTTCCGAAAATGAACGAAGGTCTGACGGGTTTGGAACGACATGAAGAATTAATGACAATTTTAATGTCTGGGTGAACTAACCTTTAGCTTTAGTGTTATATATTATATTATATATATCCACCTGTATCTAATAAACCTTTGACAAAATCACAGTTTTGTTATTTCCGTGTTACAAATATTCATATTATCACAGACGTACTGGTATAAAAGTTTATAGTTCGCATATAAACACTGATATCTACTGAAGAAATCACAATAGAACTTGAAAAAAACGATTTTATTGATTACATTATTGACAAGTGGCTGTTCAAAATGAATTTATTGAATCATTCATTCCATAGATTCGTTCAAAAATGATTAATTCCGGTATGAAACAAGTGAAGTAGATATTTGTGAGTCATTGAATCATTCATTCAATAGATTCGTTCAAAAATGATTAATTCCGGTGTGAAACAAATGAAGTAGATATTTGTGAGTCATTGAATCATTCACTCTAACCGTTTTTTTTTTAGTGCTTTCAGAATCTCAGTGCTTTCATATTGTAAAGATGAAACCTTTACTATCATAAGACAGGACAAATGAGGAGCTATGACGAGTGAAAACCACGCAACAATAAAGGCAGACTCGGCACTGGTCATGTCGCCCACCGGGTCCACGTCGCAGGAGGCTCCATTCTCGCCCTCGACCAGCAAACCCATCCAAGAGCTGCCAGGTCCGTGTCTGTGAGGCTGAAGTGACTTATGGGACACCCTGTGAATCTATGCGTCTGATTTTTAGTTTCACTTTCAGATGAGCTGATTCAGGCTGGATGGGCAAAATGTTGGAGTAAACGGGAGAATCGGCCATATTACTTCAATCGATTCACTAACCAGTCGCTGTGGGAGATGCCAGTCTTGGGGCAGCATGATGTCATCGTAAGTTCAGCCTTCAGAACCAATTAAATCTCAGTATTATGGATGTACCATTTGGGGAAGAACTAAGGTTTATTGTTATACAGGTTCTTTAGATATAATACAAGACGTGTAATAGTTTTCCGACATCAATGTTATTTTAGTGTTGTGTATTAGATGACAGCTATGTCTAATAAACCTTTGACAAAATCACAGTTTTGTTATTACTGTGTTACAAATATTCATATTAACACACATGTACTGGTATAAAAGTTTACAGTTCGGATATAAACACTGATATCTACTGACGCAATAAGTAAGTAAGTAAGTAAAACCTTTATTTGTCCCGCAGTGGGGAAATTGCATTTAGCAACAGCAGGGGTACATGGTAAAAAGTAAAAAAAAAACAAAATAACTTTACAAAATAGAATACACAAAAGAAATATTGCACGTTGGAAAATTGTAAAATTGTACAGTGAAATGATATCTGTGCAAAAAGTTGCAAAAGTGAAAAAAAAAAAGTTATAAATCACAATAGAACTTGAAAAAACAATTTTGTTTATTACATTGTGGCGACAAGTTGTAACACTCAGCCAAAATAAGGCCGTTTACACGATACACGGATTAGGATTGCCTCTTTACTCTCGTTATTTGTATCAAAACCATCAGTCCAAAACAAATGCATGAATGCCAGCATCAAAGGACATCGTCGTGGAACTGACAGAGTGGATTGTTTTCCTAGGACTTCGTCACAGAACAGCGCTTTCCCTATACGCGCTTCTCGAATGACACATTCTCACCGGTGAGATCGACACACACACACACGCACATGCACGGACGCGTGCAAGCAACGATTCAAAAAGACAGAGGACTTTATGGACTTGATCTAATTTACCTTTTTTTAATATGTTGTATGAATTTATGTCGAATGTGAATTACTCAATATACTTTGATGCTGGCATTCATGCATTTGTTTTGGACTGATGGTTTTGATACAAATAACGAGAGTAAAGAGGCAATCCTAATCCGTGTATCGTGTGAACGGCCTTATTTTGGCTGAGTGTTACAAAGTGACTGTTCAAAATGTATTTATTGAAGCGTTCATTCAATAGATTCGTTCAGAAATGCTGATTATTTCCGGTATGAAGCAGTAGTTATGTGTGAGTCATTGAATCATTCGCTCTAACCGTTTTTTTTTTAAAGGGATTCATTCAGAGTAATTTATCATTTTTTAACATTTTTTCAGATTTCCTAGCAAATCACATTATTTTGTTTTAGTTGTCTGTTCATAATCATAATCTTTATTTAAAACAAAAAAAATTGTGATTCTCAATTTATCCAGAATAGTGCAGCTCTATTATTTATGCACTGTTATAGTATTTATTATTATTATTTTTTTTTTTACCTAAATGTAATATTGCTGGTTAGTTGTTGACTGTTTAATTGACTCTATTTGTACTCTCCACAATCAAAATAATCTATAATCTAGTTTTGCGGTGTGAAAACATATCTCGGTGTTCTAGTATTATTTATATAATGTTTATTAGTAATTTGTTTTAGCTTTTGTTTTTATTTTTTCAGTTTTCACATTAGTTTTAGTTTAAGTTTTTGTTTTATAATTGCTATTTTAGTTATTTATAATTTTGGTTCTTAAACTTTATTTCTTGTAGTTTTTCATATTTTATTGCATCTTTACCTCAATTAATGAAAACTATTTTTAATAATAATAATATAAAAACAACACTGTGCTGTATTTGCCGTTGTTTCAGTCGGATCCTCTGGGGTTGAACGCGGCTCCGGCCTCCGGTGAGGCGATAAGCGACGCAGGTCTGGGAAACGGGCAGCGTAAGAGACATCCGTCAGAGGATGCGTCTCAAGCGGGCCCTAACAGTTTCAAGAGGCCGAAGGTCAGTTTTCTTCATAATAGCAGAAGTAGATGTGAAGTGGCATGCTTATTTGATATTTCCTTAATAAATACCTATTTAGCAACAGCTGTTGTTTTAGTCATTTTTTAGTGAATGCATTTTCTGATTTCAGGTTGAGATTCCTGTCACTCCAACCACTCCTACTGTCCCTATTTCTCCCAGCACGCCAGGAGTCAAACCCTGGGTCAACGCCACAGATGAGAAACAAGGCCAGGCCAGCGTGCCCGCGCCGGCTCCGTACCGGCCCTCTGTGTGAGTATGGAGTTTGTCTTTTCTGATTCGTCCCATGCTTGGATTGTCCCTCATTTTTAAGTTGCTATGGCTGAGAGTGTCTGCTTTAACCTGTTAACGGTCAGTGCTCTGGTAGTGGGGCACTTGGCATGCTTTTATATGTTGCCTTTTTTCCTATCACATCATTTTAGGTGTCATTCGAAAGCTTAAACACTCAAAAGTCACCCTGGGAAAACCGTTTTGAAATTGGACATTGCGTTACTATGGAAACCGTACTTTAAATTCTTTAAGTGTGCTCAATTTTTGTGATGCCAACTTTAAATTTGGAGCACAACTTTATTTTTTAGAGATGCACAATTCTCGATGAATTGAGAATTTATTTATTTTAAATATACATATGCATGAACTGAAAATGTGCATAAAAAAAGTCGGATAAATTTCTCATCCGATTGGAACACATGCAAATAAACTACGATGGAAACATAAAATCTATCATCAAAAGTGTTCCCAGAACACCAGGCATCCGCCTCCCGAAAGCTTCTCCTACTTTTCTTAGTGTTATTTAGCAACAGTTTATCAGGAAGTGGAATTTTGTTCTCTTCAACTCACTGGAGAGAAACGCTGCTTTATTACGCTGTTTTAACGCGATATTCAAATGTTATTTAAATAACATTGTGTATTAAAATAGTTATTGAAGAGAGTACAAAAATGCTGATTCATACAGAAATAAAACAAGTGAAGTCTTCATGAGTCACTAAATCATTCATTCAACTGTTTTTTAAAAAAATTAAATATTTTCTCAGAACCTCTAGTAAATAACATGCTATTTTGTTTAGGGAAAATCGTGACTCTCTATTTTTTATATATATATATATATATATATATATATATATATATATAAAAAAAATATATTATATATATATATATATATATATATATATATATATATATATATATATATATATATATATATATATATATATATATATTATATATTTTTATATATATATATATATATATCTTCAATAACTATTTTTCCATCAAAATTTGTGAATTTAACAACATTTAAATATCGCGTTAAAACACTTGTGAATAAAGCAGCGTTTCTCTCCAGTGAGTTGAAGAGAACAATATTCCACTTCCTGATAAACTGTTGCTAAATAACATAATAAATATAATAATAATTTTCGTAATAAATTACTTGCTCCTAAGAGCAAGCAGACGAAATGCAATGAACGCGCTTTCGGAGGCGGATGCCTGGTGTTTTGGGAACACTATTGATGATAGATTTTATGTTTCCATCGTAGTTTATTCGCGTGTGTTCCAATCGGATGAGAAATTTATCCGACTTCTTTTTTTATGCACATTTTTAGTTCATGCACCCATCCAGCAGTTTTATATGCAAAATTCCAAAATGTGCAAAAAAAATGATGGTGGATGGAAACATAGCTAATAATAATTTTAAGTCGCTTCTCGCCACCTACAGGTGTAACATTGTAATCTTTATTTGAAGCTTCAAGTTACTTTCAACATGAGATCTTACTGATTTACTTTATTTTGATAAAAATCCGTACACATCAGTGTTTATATCTGAATTGTATATACTTTTATACCAGTACGTCTTTGAATTAATGTGAAAAAAAATATATGTAATATATAAATAAATATAAAATATATAAATATATATATATAAAAAATAATGATATTTTGTTTCTGAATGAGAGCTGAGAGCTGTTCTCTCTGGATTGGAATCAGTGTGATCGTACTTATCTAAGGTTTATTAGACGTAGCAGAATTCTTGTCATTTAGGAATAAGTTTGCATGGGTGTTTGAATCAAGATCACGAGCTTGTAACAACTAGTAGTGCATCAGCAGCTCTTGCTTAGACATATGATTTTATAGTTATTTTAGAGTTCATATTAAGCTCTTGCAGCTGTTAAGCGCTGTAGACATGATACGACTCTATGCTGTGACATGTCTGAACTGGACTTTGTGTTTCAGAGTGTACTGGGACCTGGACATTCAGACCAACGCTGTGATCCGAGAGCGAGCTCCAGCGAACCACCTCCCTCCACACCCAGAGATCGAGTTGCAGAGAGCGCAACTCACCACCAAACTGCGGCAGCACTACCACGAGCTGTGCTCTCAGCGTGAGGGTATGCGAGACGCCGCTGTCATGTTTATTCCCATAAGAAGCATTCGAGATGCATATGCATTGTGTGACAAAATCAGCATTGTACTGTTTTTGTCATGCTACACTGTTTTGAAACCGCTTTCATACTGCTGAAATTGTGGTTAAGTTAGTAGCTTTGCTACTTTGAGTGGAATAATCCCCAGCACTGATCCACCCACCTCCATATTCGCAGCCAATTCTAGTTTGGTTAATTGTTTCCAGTTTATGAATGTATTGCAAAGCTACTGGAAAAAAAGTGCTAATATTGAAACTGAAGCTGTCTCAAAGTTTCAGTCTTAATTGCTGCACGGTTCTTTGAAATCATTTGGTATCTTGAAAAGGAGGATGAGCTCCATAAATATTTGTAACTAGTTTATAAACTTTATTTATTGGTGTCAGAAGGATTTCTTGTAAAGAAATTAATACTTTTATTAATTATTATATAATTTAATATTAAATTATTAATATAATATATTAATAATTATATATATATATATATATATTAATAAAATTATTAATATATAGTATTAATAATTTAATATTATAAAACATTAAATTATATAATAATTAAATATATATATATATATATATATATATATATATATATATATATATCGTCTCCAATAAATAAAGTTTATAAACTAGTTACAAATATTTGTTTCATTAAATTGATCTGAAGTGACAGTAAAGTCATTTATAATGCTATAAATGATTTATGTTTTCAAAAACAATCCTGTCCTTTTTATTCATTAAAGACTTGTATTGATATTGTTAACGGTATTAAAAAACGATGATAAAGCAGCACATCTGTTTTCAACATTGGTAATAATTCATAAAATGTTTCTTGAGAAGCAAATCAGTATATTAGAATGATTTCTGAAGGATCATATGAAAAATCAGCGTTGCATATTCAAATAGAAAACGGTTATTGTAAATTGTAATATTTTGCAATAATAGTTTCTACACAATTTTTGATAAATGAATAAATGCAGTTTTCGTGAGAAGAAGATACTTCTTTCAAAAGCGTTAAAAAGTCCTAACTTTTGAATTGTGTAATTGTAATTTAGAGATTATTATTTAGGAATAATTCGAGACTGTTTTCAGGCATAGAGCCTCCGCGGGAATCCTTCAACCGCTGGCTTTTGGAGAGAAAAGTGGTGGATAAAGGTCTGGATCCACTGTTACCCAGCGAGTGCGACCCGGTCATTTCCCCGTCCATGTTCAGAGAGATCATGAACGACATCCCCATCAGGTACTAAAACATCAATGTTCCTCATTGCTTTTTTTGTTCAATATGGAAATGCTTTTATAATTTTCTAACTTGCCTCAAAACGAATGTTAGGCTCTCTCGGATCAAATACAAGGAAGAGGCCAGGAAACTCTTATTTAAATATGCAGAGGCGGCCAAGAAAATGATTGACTCCAGGTAATTATTCATGCATTACTAAGGTTTCGAGACTAACATGAACATGGTATGAAAGTATATTTCATGTTTACTCAGAAATGCAACTCCTGACAGTCGGAAGGTGGTGAAGTGGAACGTGGAGGACACAATGAACTGGCTGAGACGAGACCATTCCGCCAGCAAGGAGGACTACATGGTACATTCTCAGTAGTTTTGTTCTGAGACTCCTACCTTGACAGCTTTTTAAGGCGTGCATATGAATGACCGTAATGGGATCATTCCTCAGGATCGGCTCGAGCACTTACGGAAGCAGTGCGGACCTCACGTGGCATCTGTGGCGAAGGACTCAGTTGAGGGCATCTGCTCAAAGATCTATCACATTTCTGCGGAATATGTGCGCAGGATCCGCCAGGCTCACCTCACTCTGCTTAAAGAGTGCAACATCTCAGGTAGGAGATGGAAATGGCAAGCAGAATGCGAAGAAAATAAATATTTGAAATAATCCTGTGTGTACTTTTTTTAAAATCCAGACATGATCATTCAAGGTCAATCATTTAAATGTTATCAATCACAAATATTATCATCCTTGTGTGAAATTTAAAAGGCAGCGATGTATTTTCATATATAAAGATCCAATTTATACTGTGAAAAATTGACCCTTCGCAAAGACCCGCCCCCTTTAGTTACTGTTGCTATGTCCGACAAGCCATGCACTCTCACGCCACACATCATGTTCTCACGCAGTGAAAAATACATCGCGGAGCAAAGAGGACACTGACAACACGTCGTCAGACATACGAAACGGTTTCATATTTAAAATATCTTTTTATTTTTAAAGAAGTTTAATCAATAAATAGCGTTTAATGTGTGGTGACAGATCGCTGTAGCTCCTCGTGAACCGATCATCTCTTCATACTAGTTCATTTATAGCATCAAATAAACATGAATGAACATCTGAAGGAATGTTGTTTCAAGCGCGGAAAGACGTGAGGACACACAAATTATCAAGTTCACCAACGTTAATCTACTAACTCCCCTGACCGCTTTGTCGGACAAAATGGCGGATTCAGGGTTATGATTGGTCAGATCGCCTGTCAATCAAACGGTTTGCGAAGGATCAATTAACCTGTGACGCAAATAAATTTAAATAAGATCAATCAAATACGGGTAGGAGAGGGAGATGGACATGAATCTGGAAAATGGTCAGTGAGTGTTTTATTCGACCAACTCTAAAGAAAAGGATGAATTTTTGGCCCTGGTGCCAATATTTGCTCTTGGTTTGACTTTGTTGAGAGTCTAAACTACTCTTCTTGCTTTAAAGTGGACAGCACCGAGTCGACGGAGGTTCAGAACCGGTTGGTGTATTGTTATCCAGTCAGACTGTCGATCCCGTCTCCTCCTCAGCCGCGTGTTGAGCTGCACTTCGAGAATGACATCGCTTGTCTGCGGTATAAAGGGGAAATGGTGAAGGTCAACCGCGGTCATTTTAACAAATTGGTGTGTACATGCTAACACTAGGTCAAAACAAATTAAAGCCAGAAATTTACACTACATTGGATTCTTATTTTGTTGCATTTCTTTCTCTGGCATAAACAGGAACTCCTATATCGATACAGCTGTATAGATGACCCAAGGTTTGAAAAGTTCCTGTCGCGTGTGTGGTGCCTTATCAAAAGATACCAGGTAAGACTCAAGTTTACAAGCGTTGGTGATCAATCAGGAAAGCAAAGGCATCAACTTGTGTTTCCTCCCTCTTATGAATGACAGGTGATGTTTGGCTCTGGTGTGAACGAGGGGTCTGGCCTGCAGGGGGCGCTACCTGTTCCTGTCTTTGAGACTCTCAACAAAAAGTTTGGCGTGACATTTGAGTGCTTCGCTTCTCCTCTGAACTGCTATTTCAAGCAGTTCTGCTCCGCGTTTCCAGACATTGACGGCTTCTTTGGATCTCGAGGGTATGGAAATGTGTTCTTGATTGTCGCTCCAACAGTTTTTGAGAATAAGTGTGTATTATAAAAATGCAGAGTTCTAAAATCTTATTAGATGAGCCAAAAAATGCAACAATGTTTTTGAACATGATACTTCATTATTTCGGATTTATATATTTATCATAGTAATATATTGCTTTACTGTCATGGTAAGTTGCCTTTGGCTTGCTTGGTTGGGGACACTTGCTTGATATTCATCAGTGTTTTTGATAAGTCTGCATTGGCGCCGTTGTATGTGAACTGAGCTGAGTTTTCTCCAGTGCTGATATACATAAATTAACTAGACTGGTAGATATAGTAGTTAAATAAAAATTAGGTAGTTTATGTACAGAAATTGAATAATCGAATGTAAAATAACACTGCATAGTCTTCACTGTACAAATGAAATATAGATTAATCTTTATTAAAGTTAAACAGTTCAGTCAAGAGCAGTCAAGTGATTTTTTTGCAGTGAGTCTTTGGTTTAACATTAAAAACACAGACAGCAACAGGAATATTAGGCTGCTGTCACTTTAAGACATAATGCACGGATATACTGATACTGTTACACATGCGGTTTCTCTTTTTATAACTGTTGTTTATGCTCACTTAATATAACCGACTGTTTACTAGGATGCTCGCCAAGACAATAACTTTGTGTGAAATTGTCCATGCAAGTGCAAGACATGAAAGAGCTCTATTCAGTATCCACGTCCTGTCAGACGTGCACAAGTTATCTTTCGTGGCATCTTGCTAAAGTACAATTTACTAGCTATTGGCTAATCAAAAAAAATTTCTGTCGCCTAGTGTGAAATTTGCTTCTATATGCGAGTGATTTACTCGCATTGTAGAGGGTTGTGACTGTTGTTAAATAGCTTTACTGTATCGCTTCCTCACGTCTGTCTTCACAGGCCGTTTCTCAGCTTCTCTCCAGCCAGTGGCTCATTTGAGGCAAACCCTCCGTTCTGCGAGGAACTCATGGACACCATGGTGACACGCTTTGAGGTGTGTGACTCTTAATCTCCCCCTCAATTGGTTGGATTGGAATATCGATTCTCATTGTCTCGCAATCTTTTTCAGGATCTTCTGGAACGCTCCAGCGAGCCGCTGTCCTTCATCATCTTTGTGCCAGAGTGGCGTGACCCGCCGACCCCTGCCCTGACACGGATGGAGTCCAGCCGCTTCCGAAGGCACCAGATGATTGTGCCCGCCTTCGAGCACGAGTACCGCAGCGGCTCGCAGCACATCTGCAAAAGGTCAGACATTTGTTAGTAGGGCTGGGTCGTGTGAGGATATATGGCGAAAATATAAACGTGTGTCAGGATATTAGATCCGTGCGTTTGCTCTTAAAGTGACGGCATCCTAATAAACCTGTCATTAATGTTAATCAAAGAACAAAAGGCAAAGAAGAAATCACTCACTGCTCTTGACTGAATAACTATTGTATCTATAAGAATCAATTTAACTTATACAGTGAAGAGGATGCAGTGTTTTATTTTTACTAGGGCTGTTGATTTAATGCGTTAGAGTGATTAATTACTGTGAAAAATTAATGCATTTAACGCACTTGCCTCGCCCAAGACCTACATAGGTCATCTGATTTACATATTTACATCATGTGATATAGTTAAGCTACATCACGCTGGCAACGAGCGCAATATCACAGTATTACTGTCCAGAATGTGTTATTTTCGTTTCTGAATCCGTGTTTTGAGCGAATCGGGTGAATGGACCTTTCATAAGAGAGCCATTTACTTCACTCCTGAATGAATCGGCCGTTTAATGACTTGATCATCAAGACATTTACTGCCACCTACTGACAGTTTTAGTTTATTATTTAGAGTAGACCTATAATTTCATTAAAAAAAGGATTTCATATTTACATATTATTAATAAAAACTGTATAGTTCATCCCAAAATGAAAATATAGTCATCATTTACTCACCTTCATGGTCCAAAAGAGGATGTACATTCTGTGTAATATTTCTAGCTGAAGCTACTTTTTGTCATGTCTGTTTGATGCTTTACACAATAACGACTTTAAATTGTCTTTTAGGGGCAATTTCTCTGTCAAATTTGATGTGCGATATAATTTGCGATCTATAGGATTAATCGCCACATCATGTAATTAAATTAAACATTTAATTGCTTGACAGAACTAATTTTTACATTTAATTATTAATTTTATGTAATATTTCTAGCTGAAGCTGCTTTTTGTCATGTCTGTTTGATGCTTTACACAATAATGACTTTAAATTGTCTTTTAGGCGTAATTTCTCTGTCAAATTTGATGTGCGATTTAATTTGCGATTTATATTGCTTGACAAGCATTTAATTGCTTGACAGAACTAATTTTTACATTTAATTATTAATTTTCGTTAGTATTTCATACTACGCTAAATAAACCTATTGTGCATTTAAAAAGTTTTTTTTTTTTTTTTTAAGTTGTTTTGTAAATTTTGTTATCGCATTTGTCATATAGTTTGTAATTTGCTTCTGTTCTCATTTTTAATAATAAAATTAAAATTCCAAAAATATCTATATCATATGGAAGCTTGTTTCCGGCACGGAATTAAAAAGTATAAAAGATAATTGCTACTTTTAATGTCAATTCTGACATTTTTTCTTGCTATTGCTGAGTTTATATAGTTTATGTTTTGCAATTCTGACTGTTTTCGCATGATTGTGAGAGAAAGTCACAACTTTTTTCTCATTCCGTGGCAAAAACAAGCTTCCATAATATTCTAATGTGTGTCGCTATCGTGTAATAAAATTTCTCATATTGTAAAACAAGGTTTTGTTCCTTTAGCCAACCCCTATTTTTTGGTCAATACCCTTGTTTAACTCGTGGTTTGCTCTCTCGACTTTGTGTCTCCAGAGAAGAGATGTACTACAAGGCCGTCCATGGAACCGCAGTCATTTTCCTCCAAAACAATGCCGGCTTTGCCAAATGGGAGCCCACCACAGAGAGAATCCAGGAGCTCCTGGGGGCGTATAAGGTCTCCGCGCGTTCATTGCCCTCACCCGGTCCCTCTTCCACCAGTACCGGAGACAAAGACTCCAAACCGGTCCCGGAGCGCTCCGCTAAAACTCAAGACAACAGCAGTCCTGTTGACAAGACTGCACCGGACACAACAAACATTTAGACGCGGCGCTGGGCGTGTGGACACGTGTATGTATGTTCATGGGAAAGAGTCTGTGATTGTATGAGAGAGATATAATATTGCGCTGTTGGGTTTAGACGTTCACACGAGATTTGTTTACTTTCTTCCACCTCTATTATTTAAATATTATTTGTTTTAGGGGTTTGAGTCTCATAATTGTTGGTTTTTTTTTATCAGTGTGTAGATAGTTTGGTCACCTTTTTTGTTTTTTAAAGAGATGGTAAATGTAGTCAAGCATATCATATTCTTTTTTTTTTTTTTGTTGGCCTTTTTGGGTGATTCTCATTGAAACGTGTCATATTCCACACCAAGATCACAAGAACAACATACAGAGAATGAAGAATCTTCTCAATGGTGGTTAAAATGACAAAAACAGTCATTATTTACTGTAACATTACTGTTACAATGCTATTGAATTAAACACAATGGAGTGTATTAGCATTGGGACATCGTTACTCAAAAACATCCTGCATTACAACTATTAAACTTTTTTTGCGTTATAACATATAGAAATAAATTTAAAAAGTCTTCATTTTCCTAACAAAATAAAATGTCTTTGTTGATTTTGGCGTGAAATATGACAGGCTTTGTGATTATTCGCTCTTTAACTTTGTGCTTTTCTCACTGGCAGGAATATGAAGCTGTCAAAGAGTCGACGCTTGTCTATTATTCTTTTATATAATTCAGTGTCAGAAGACGATCGGCGATCAGGCAGCTATGTTTAAAAGCCTTCATCATGACACGCATCGGCGTCGGAGCTTCTCGTTTCGTCAGTCGCTTCCTGTTAAACCTGTAGCGTTCATAGGCGGTCGTGTTTGATTTCTTCATGACGGAATATATATTGTACGTCACGATAACAAAAGGTCAGTGAACGAGCAGAGAAATAGTCATCCGTTTGCAGTCGAATCCAGTCCGTTTTCTTTTCTTGTTCCGAAAATATTGTACAGAACACAATAGTTATTTAAAGATTTTGTACCTTTTATTTGCATTCTTCTTTTCTGTACAGTTCAAGCCTGTGTGAACCCTAGTGTGGCATTCTGGGTCGCATCAATTGTAGCATTTAGCGAGTTTCTTATTAGTTACGAAAGCATTATCCCACCTGTTTGTGGTTTTATCGAAAAAAAAAAAATAGCTCGTAAATATGGCGTACGCCCCTCGCTCTTCTCCGGCGAGTCTACCTCTCGTTTCGGGCGTTTTATAAATTGAGAGCAACGACACCTGGAAAGTCGAAGAAAAGCAAACATTCTTCCTTGAATAACTGCGTCCGGGTCCGGTTATTAGAATTGGTCGCTATTGCCTTGATTTTCACTGTTTCGTGTAAGTGCTTTAAAAGTTTCTTTTCTTCTAATCATAGAAATTTGTTTACATGATATTGAGTTTAAATTGTATCACTGGGCAGCGTTTTGAATGTACATTTTAAAAACAAAAAAAAAGGAAAAGTTGATTGAATTTGTTGCTAAATTGGACGATTGTTAACACTACAATGGTGGATTTTTGCCATGTTAATACGCATGTGGAAATTCGTCACTTTATTAAACCCAATCACATCCATTTGTAAGCGAGTGTAGGTTTGTTTTGTTTTTCACTTGACTTGGAAAATGGCTTTTATATATTCGGTTTAAAAGCATTCCGGTGGTTTGACGCGTAATGTAACCCAGCTTGCCATTTTTTTAAAATCCGACGTAACAACAGGCACTTGTTGGATTTCTTAATCCCAGAGTGGATCACCAGCAAAAAAAAAACTGTAGATGTTGTACAGAATTTGTTTCCTTCCCACACGGCTGTTGAGTTTATTTGAAAAGAACACGTGTCTTTTTCACCATGATTTTATTTAAATTTTTTTTGGGTTCTAAACTGTTTATGAATTATAGAATTTATGAAATAGTTGTTTTAAACTAAACCAAAGTGTTATTAAAAAAAAAAAAGGAGGAATTTATCTTGTATCTTAAAGTAGAACCATGTACGATTGCAAAAAGTGTAACCAGCAAAAACATCCATTTATCCATAACTTTATTTTTATAATTCATTTTTTTTTTTTTTTTTTTTCTTACAAGAGTGTTTAGGTTTTTATCTTGCATGACCTGATATTTTTCATTACAAAAAAAAAAACGACAATATATAAATTGTACAAATCTATATTGTTTAGTTAGTCGTAAGCTTTGCCACACTAGGCTTTTAACCGATTCGCGTTTATCAGTCATGTTGATTGATTTATACTTGGCCGCCATTGCGTTTCTTGATTCAATGTCCTCTAAAATGCCATGAATGTCTCCCCTGTAATCTTATTCTGATAAAGAAAAGATTCAGTGAATGTAAATATGTCTGTGCTTATATAATTTGTTTCTTCTACCTGTATATTATCAGTGTTGTGGCATTTCCCCATCACCTAAAGTGGTATAAAGATTTTCCTCTGAATCAGAAAAGCTCTCAGTAAAATATTGAAATCATGAACCCATCTCTGGCATTTATTGCTCTTTCAAGGACAGGTTGAAAGTTGTACAATAACAAAAAAAAAAAAAGGTAATACCATGTTTTATGTGCATCTGCCATCGTATACTTTGTGCAATATTATACTACATAAATTATTAATAATCATGCATGTGGAAAGTTTGCAGGTAACATTAATTTTGAGCAAGAAATAGGCGTTTAAATTAAAAAATGAAAATATTTATCTGAACAGAAATTTCATTTTACAGTCCTCTTCCACATTTACATACTTTGCACTTCTTATTATAGTAAATACAACTTTATATTATATATAAAAGTTTTTATATATTTACTTTCTTAGGTAATTACACGCACTGTAAAATAAAATATTTCGTGAGCTTCTGCGCCACAACAAAGATGGCCGCTCGATCCGTGTAAGTGAATCTGAAGTGTGGCCACGCCCATGGTGGGAATGCGCATGCGTGTTGCCGATCCTAGACTTTTATTTTGAAATCCGCAACAGAAAGTGCGATGCTTGTTTACGTCACTGCATTATTGAGCTTGAGGAAGCGACTGACAATTCATCGAGCTGTCGAACTTTGACAAACAGTGACTTTTCTGACTGTTTCATTGTATCAAAGTACATGCAGTTAAAGCAGTTCTCCTCAATGCATTTTTGTAGTGAAGTTTGAAGCGTGTGGATCAGCTCTCCAGACATCTGACTGCATTGAGTGTCTGTCAGCTCTCAGCGGCGGTGAAGTGCACACTTATCGATCAACATCACGAAAGCCCTGGAGCTTCTCTATCGATCTTCATTGATCCGCTGAGAATACATTGATTGTTGAGGGATGGGGGCCCACAGGAGCGAGGGACGCCGGGATTGGCTCCAGCAGGATTTTACTGAGCAGCAAGTTCAGACAGTGGTGAGTCAAACTCGTGTCATCTTCATCTTCATCATCATCATCCTCCTCCTCCTCTGTGTGCACCACAACTGAATATGAAACTTGTTAAGAAAAAGAAAATGATGCCTGCTTTTATGGCAATTTCTGAACATTTCTTTTATGACATTTTGAACATTTTTTGACATTTTTATGGTAATTAAGTGCACACATTCTTATTACTGGAATGTTTTCTCTTTATTTATTTTATTATTTTTTAAGAACAAATTAGTGCAAAATGTGTTAAATGTAACGATAATTGTTACAATATTACAATATGTTTACATATATGCGCACACACACACACACACAGAGTCAGACACACTCATACTTATATATATATATATATATAATTCAAGCATCAAATCAATGTGCTTTGAATTGTTGTTTTTTTTAATCCATCATTTTCTGAGCAAAAATTAAATATCATACATTTTTATCATGATTTACAGAAGACAGAAGACGCCCACTAAAATGTAATTCAGTGTGACAATCTTGTCAGGGATTTTTACAACAAAAGAAAATCTATTTATACCATATTAAAGACTAATTATTTTTCCCCCAAATGCTAATTACTTGTTCTTGCCACTATCGCAGGTTTTGCCCATTTGTTAGCAAGATTTTTTTAACTTATTTAAAATATACTAATATTTAGTATGCTCGTTTTCTTTTATATATTTTTACCATAGTACACTTTTTATGTTATATTATTTATTATATCATTGTTTTAAAGGGTTTGTTCACCCAAAAATGATAATGGTGTCATTAATTCCTCTCCCTCGTGTCGTTCTACACCCGTAAGATCTTCGTTCATCTTCAGAACACAAATGAAGATATTTTTGATGAAATCCGATGGTTCAGTGAGTCTCTATTGATAACGAACACTTTCAATGTCCAGAAACATATTTAAAACAGTTCATGTGAGTACAGTGGTTCAACCTTAATATTATAAAGCGACAAGAATACTTTTTGTGCGCCAAAAAACTAAATTTTCAACAATATCTAGTGATGGACGATCAGTCAAAACACTGATTCATGAAGCTTTACGAATCATTTGATTCGAATCAGTGGTTCGAAGCACCAAAGTCACGTGATTTCATAAAACGAGGCTTCGTTACGTCATTAGTGATTCGATTTCAATACTTCGATTGGGGTATTGTTAAATGGGATTTATCTTGTAAAAATCAATAAAAAAAATTTCAATAGTTCACGTGACTTTGGCAGTTCGATACGCGAACCGAACCACTGATTCGAATCAAAAGATTCGTAAAGCTTCATGAATCAGTGTTTTGAAAATCGGCCATCACTAGATATTGTTGAAAAGTCGTTATTTAGTTTTTTTGGCGCACAAAAAGTATTCTCGTGGCTTTATAATATTAAGGTTGAACCACATGAACTGTTTTAAATATGTTTCTGGACATTGAAAGTGTTCATTATCTTTCTGTCAATAGAGACTCACTGAACCATCAGATTTCATCAAAAATATCTTCATTTGTGTTCAGAAGATGAACGAAGATCTTACGGGTGTAGAACGACACGAGGGAGAGGAATTAAAGACACCATTTTCATTTTTGGGTGAACAAACCCTTTAACCATGCCAGTTAAAGCTCATCCTGATCGGATCTTAGTTGTGGATGCTGTGAAAACATGTTTTTCTGAACGACAGAATCCCTGGAACATCATGATCAAACACAGACAGGTTCACCGCAGGGGACGGCGCTCACAGATGTCGGTTAGGTAAGTCCACACATGTGTATTTCAAGATTAGTTTCACTGTTAAAATACTTTCGTTCGTCCCGGGCTAAAATGCCGGCTCTTTGAAAACATTGCTGTTTTCTGAACGTGTCATTGTGTGTAGTTATACAGATCCTGTCATTTCCATGGATCTCCTGCGGACCGTCCTGCAGCCCAGCTTCAATGAAGACATCCGTGCTGTGTTCAGAAAATACATGAAGGTGAGTGACCGGTCACGTTCGCTTATTTTGAGGCTGGTTGTGTGTGATTTAGAGTGCGTTCACACTTGTGGTTCGGTTCGTTTGGTCCGGACCAAAAACAAAACATATAGTCCTGGTCCGCTTAGCGTTCACACCGGCATTTTTAACAGCGAACCTAAAGTTACTGAACCAAAGGCATTGGGATACGGTCACAACCTGATTTTTTGACGTATATTTCGCTTACTGAACATTCAAAACAACGCTGTGCGCTGGATTAAACGCCATCATTTTATGCGTGTACATATGCTTTATTTTTGCTTGTTAAAGTGTTAAATACTTACCAAGAACAATATTTATGACAAAAAAAATGATGAAAATGAAGCATGTTTTAGGACCACATATATTTTCTGCATTGTGTCATTTTCCTCTCAAATTTTCATGCAATTTCATTCATGCAAAAATAAATATTACAATTAAATTGTAAATTATTTGGCATCATAATATTTATTGTACTATCTTTAATTTGAGCTGATTTAAATTAAAAAAAAATATTTTATTACAGTAATCAGAATCTAATGAGATTCACCATTGAGAATAGCATTAATTAAATGAAAATAATTAATTTAAAAAAAATAATAAAATACAGTAATGAGAATATAGAAGAAGGAAAACGTGCCTAATTGTAATATTCCTATCAAAATAATATCATATTTATTAAAAAAAAATCTTAATGGTCCTAAAATAGGCTCTTTTTTAGGCAAAATATAACTTTTTCCTTCTGATTTTGAGATATCCCGTGATGTTTTCAACCTTTAACAATTCATCTTATCTAACTGTTAGAGTTAATAAGCACCTGTTTATAAGATGCTTGGATGATAATTAATTCAACGCTGGTTTGAAAAGTGTATCGATATGACTGGAGCTCTCTTACCGAACATTCAAAACAACGTTGTGTTCTGGATTAAACGCCATCATTTTATGCGTGTTCATATGCTTTATTTTTACCAGCTGAGAACTCACGAAGAGCTCATAAAATGTTCACAACAGTCAAAACAGCAGCAGGATTTCCTCCGTTGAACACAGAAACAGAAACTTCACCTCCTCGTTGCTCCACGTTTGCCCTCGACTCATTTTGGATACACCGATCTTCCCGCGTCGTCAAATCAGCTGACTCGTAGCGTCGCATCTTGTGACATCACGTCCTGTTTTTGGTTGGTTTACATGTCTTTGGTCCGTGTCGCGTTCATATATCAATCGAACCGCTCCAGAGTTGTTTGGAAGCGGATCGAGACCCATCTTTTTAGCTTGTTTGATGCGCACCAGGGTTCGGACGGCAGCGTTCACATATGAATGAACCGCACTAACGGGGGATAGTCGTGGCCTAGTGGTGAGGGAGTCAGGCTTGTAATCTGAAGGTTGCTGGTTCGATTCCCACGCCGGCAGGAATTGAAAGTAGGGATTGTGAATAAACAGCACTCTCTCCACCTTCGATACCATGACTAAGATGCCCTTGAGCAAGACACCTAACCCCTAATTGCTCCCCTTGTAAGTCGCTTTGGATAAAAGCGTCTGCTAAATGATGAAAAATGTGAAGAAATGTGAAAACTAACTGAGCAATCGCACCAGGGTTCGTTTTAATCTAACCGAACATGACAAGTGACAAGTCGCTCTGATCGTATTTGTTTTTTCTTTCTATTTGCGGCACAGTTTTTTGAGAAAGCGGCCAGCAATGTGAAAGAGAATGTCGGGGGAGACGTTCAGCCCGAGCAGCTTATCAGAGATGCTTGCAGAAACTGCCTGGAACATGTAAACCATAATTTATACTCAAAATTGTACTAAAATTTGTGGTGGATCAGCCTATGAGTTAAATGTTTGGAAATGTTCTGTTTTAGGCAAAGCAGCTCTTTCCTGATGTCGAGAAAACTGCTCCGAAACCTAGTGTTGAGGCCACAGTGAAGGTAAATGTCTTCCAAATTGTCATGCAAATCATTGAGAGTGAACCTGCACGCCGGAGAAACTATGAATACATCCACCGTTTTTTAGTTCTGGTGTATTTTATTTTAGTTTTGAATTGTTGTTTTTTCGCTCCAAAGCGTTCACGGCAGCCAGACGACACCTCTGGACAGAGAGACAGCCCCATCCCTAAAAAGGTGAAGAGAAATACACACAGACACACACACACACACACACACACACACATACACACACACACACACACACACATACACACACACACACACACACACACACACACTACCGTTCAAAAGTTTGAGGTCGGTAAAGTTTTTTTAATGTGCTAAAAGTCTTTTCTGCTCTCTAAGGCTGCATTTATTTGATCAAAAAATGTGAATATGTTTTCAAATATAATTTATTTCTGTGATCAGAGCTGATTTTCAGCATCATTCCTCCAGTCTTCAGTCACATTATCCTTCAGAAATCACTCTGATAGGATGATTTGATGCTCAACAAACATTTCCGATTATTATCGATGTTGAAATGCTGCTTCATAATTTTGTGGAAACATACATTTTTCAGGATTCTTTGAGTAGAAAGTTTAAAAAACATTTATTTTGAAATAGAAATCTTTCGTAATATTATAAATGCTATTACTCTCACTTTTGATTTCAATTTAACAAGTTCTTGCTGAATAAAAGTATTAATTTCTTTTAAAAAATCTTTTGAACAGTAGTGTGTGTGTGTGTATATATATATATATATATATATATATATATATATATATATATATATATATATATATATAAGAAATAAATATTTAATCAAGCCCTCTTACCCATATGTAAATTCACTTAAAGTGCCCCTATTATGCTATTTTAAATTTCCTAATTTCATTTGAAAGTCTTTAACATGTATCCAAGGTCAACACTTTAATTTTCTCATGATATCCATTTAACATCAGCTCATTTCTCAGAGTCTGAGAACAATTTGTTCATAGATTCGGTCTCTCTAAAGAATGGAAAATAAAAAAGATTAGTGTCACTTTTTATCTCACAATTCTGACTTTTTTCACAGAATTGTGAGTTATAAATTCAGAATTGCATGATATAAACTCGCAATTGAGGGAAAAAAGTCAGAATTCTGAGATAAAAGTTGCAATTGCGAGAAAAAAAGTCAAAAAGTTGCAATTGCGAGAAAAAAGTCAGAATTCTGAGATAAAAAATTGCAATTGAGAGAAATTAAAGTCAGTTCTGACGTTTTTTTTTTTTTTTTTACATCTCGCAATTCTGACTTTATAACTCGCAGTTCTGAGTTTATATCTCACAATTCTGTGAAAAAAAGTCAGAATTGTGAGAGAAAATTCTTTTTTTTTTTTTCAGTGGCGGAAACGGGCTTCCATACTAAAGCCCTCCTTTCCGCGAGCCTGCTCTGCTTTGATTGGTCAGAGACGGTCCAGTCTGTTGTGATTGGTCGACTCGTTTCGGCTGTTTAGAATTGACTTTCATTTAGGAGACAATAACTTTATTTGATCTTTAAAACCTTTTACATTCATAAACGGATATATTACGTACACTGCATGAAAGTTAATATTTGAAAACGCGTAACTTAATCACACAAACAAGAGTGCCGTTGTTCTGAATACCAACATTTATGAACACATCATTTGTTTATTTTCAGAGGAAAGGTCGTCCTCCCGGCCCAGTCGTACAGTACGAAAGAACAGGCCCATACAGCACTCCGTAAGTTTCCTTACATTTATTTATTCTTTTTTTTTTTTATCTGATTTCTCCTTTTATTAAACATTCAAGCCTTTGAAATTCTAAAACATTCCGCAGAGCGAAAATCAAGGTATCCGAGCCAATAAAGAGAGAAGGACCTAAGGTAGATGTTTAGTTTAAAATGGCATAATAATCGATACTGAAATGTTTTTTTGATATTAACGTGTGTGTTTTGACGTCTGTATAGTGGGACCCATCCAGACTGAATGAGAACAGCACATTCGTTCTGGGATCCAGGGCAAATAAGTAAGTGTACAAGGATTTGCTCAAATGCTTTTGGTCTTTTTCACTATAGTTGATTAGAATAGACATTAAAAGGTTTGTTCACCCCAAAATTTAATTTCCCACCTTCATGTCGTTGTACACCCATAAGACCTTCGTTCATCTTCAAGACACAAATTAAGATATTTTTGATGAAATCCGAGGGTTTCTGGTCCACACATAGGCAGCAATGACATTGCACATTTTGAGGTCCAGAAGGGTATTAAAGACATCGATAAAATGGTCAACGTGTCGTAGGGCTGCACGATTTATCGTGTTTAAATCGCACGTAATTTGGCAAAGACCACGATTATTTATGCGCTGCTTGTCAGAGCTGTACGGAGCTGTGTCCGAAACCGCCCACTCGTTCACTCGTTCACTAACCCCTATATAGTGCACGGCAGTTGAGCGCACTATATCAGCAAAGAGTGAACGAAAATGAGTGAGCGAATTCGGACACTGACGTTAATAGCATGCGCCAGACAATTTCGTCATTAACATTTCCTATACCCGTCTGTAATATGTCCTGTTCAGCTTTAACTGTTTTAGCTATTAACTGTATTGATATATATATATAATTCCTAAAACTCACTCCCATCCTTGCTGGGCAGCGTTTCTCCGCCCAGAAAACAGATGACCACATTGAGTTCTTTTTAAAATTAGCTGCCTAACATCCTCATCCGTCCCTAAAACAAATAAAAATTCATCAATACATCATATTCTAAGACGTAGGTTAAATACACTGTACAACAGTTCACTAACATATGAGAAAAATCCACCAAATTATCATATGCTAATAAGTATATATATTATGATATAAATCTGTATCATTTCGCTTCAAAATATCTTTACAAAGATGTTCTAATTAATAAAAAATGACACTTACATTTGTAGAAGTTGCCGCTTCCCGTCCGCCATATTTATTTTTCTTTCGCGCTCGATCGTCTTATCGCGTTTGATTTCGGGTAACGGCGCTTTAACGAGTGAATGTACACTCAAAATCAGAGAGGATTGTGGGTAAAAGTAGTGAACGAATGTAGGGAATGAAGTCGTTCACTCAGAATTCGGACAGCACTACAAAATGGCCGACACTCGATATAGTGCACTATATAGTGGATAGGGACACAGCGTGGCTCTGTGATCAGTAGTAAATGCTTCTCCATCTGAAAGCCAGAGGGCGCTCTTGCGTAGAAACTCAAAACATGCCCTGCTGCAGAAGAAGATAACGACATATCGCTGTAGCTGAATAAACAGAAGATTGAAACGCTTTGATTAAACATGACTAATAAACACACGACTGCCTTATTCTGTGTAAGAAGCCACATCATCTCACATCTGGACGCTCAACTGTCATTATGAAGTGAGTTTGGAGTAAAAACATGTTATTAAATGTTGTTGTTAATAAATACTTCTCATGTCTGGAGAGATGTTTGACGCACGTTGCTTTTTTAAATGTAAGCGACTCAATCTCGCAGTGCTTTCAGATGGATTAGCATTTGGAGCCGTGCTTCACTGACAAGCTGCGCATATGAAATCCAATCGCACTAATAATCGCGTTCAATGTTATTTTTCGTATCGTGCGATTAAATCGTGACTGCAGTGGTTCAACTTTAATGTTATGAAGCGACGAGAACACTCGTGCACAAAAATAGCGACTTTATTCGACTAATTCGTCTGCCCCCGGTTATTCCGATACGTTGTTTCTAGGGGTGTGACGAGATCTCGCGAGACTAAAACGTGACGAGATTTCTCGTCGGGGTGAAAAGTTGTCTCGTCGTGCTATCAGTGTGAGGGTGAAATTATTATTGAAGATGCTCCCGCCACTTTCAAATAGTTTGTGTGGAAACATTTTGGTTTTCCAGTAGAAATAATAAACGGCGAAAGAATAACACACAAGACACAAATATGTAAACATTGTAAGAAAACTATACCGTACACCTCGACCAAGGTTGTACATATCGCGCGCATGCCGTGCACCGCGCTCGTTTTTTCCTGGCGCGCCTGTGCCGCGGCGAGATGAAAACATCTCAACTTTTCAGAATGCCGCAAGCGCACCGCAGGTCATGTGACAAGAACCAACCGATCAGCTTCGACCTTTCCGTAACAAAACATGGAAATCTCAGCCGAACAGCTGATCATAGCTGTACAGGGGGTTGTTATATCTCATCTCCATAAATATATCTAGTAGTAAAGCTAAAGCAAGGGCTAAAAATCAATTTATCCCTTGCTGAAACTTCCTCACGGTCGTGGAGAGCACAGTTCATGGTTGCATAGCAACGACAGACGCCACAGAAGCGCGAGCTCCCGAACGCTTGCAAAAGAAGGAGGAAGCGACGCGGCCGCGCTTTACATGCTTTTTTAGGCGCGATATGTGAACGACCCCTAAAGAGGCAGAAAGCATCGCTGTTACTGCTAACGGTTGGACTTCTCGATGTACGCAGAGCTATATAACAGTTACAGCCACACAATCAATAGTGACTAGGAAATGGTCAACTTTGTACTGCAGTTAAAGTGACACTTACAGTGTTATTTAAATGTTTATTTTATTTATACTGTTTAATTTATGTTCAATCTGTAGAGAGAAGTTCAGTGAGATTTCTCATGTGAAATTATACAGGGCAGAAAACAATTGGTTGATTGTGTGGCAAAACATTTAGCAGTGTTTGCATGTTGTTTTACTGCAAATAATTCATTAAAATAGAAGTAAAATGACATGCATTACAAGTTGATTTCAAAATGCACCAACATTTTTGCATTTTATGATTATATACTATAAAAATCTCGTCTCGTGTCTCGTCTCGTGGGGTCTCGTCACACCCCTAGTTATTTCCGTTGCAGAGCTTCCATTTTTACGTCCGAACACGGCTCTTTATTCGCCAGCTCTGGTCACGTGATCCGCATGATGCTGATGCAGGATCCGGCCAGACAAATTAGTCGAATAAAGTCGTTATTTTTGTTTCGTTTTTGTGCACAAAATCTATTCACTGTCGACCATTTTATTGATGTCTTTATTACCTTTCTGGACCTCAAAATGTGCAGTGAAGTTGCTGCTTATGTGTGGATCAGAAACCCTCGGATTTCATCAAAGATATCTTAATTTGTGTACAAACAAAGGTTTGGGACGACACGAGTGCGAGTACTTAATGACAGAAATGTCTTTTTTGGGTGAACTAACCCTTTAAACGATGTGTGATTTGGATGAATACGTTCAACGAGTACTGATGGTGGATTTTCAGGGCTTTGGGAATGGGCGGCACAAGAGGAAGAATCTACATCAAACACGCAGAGCTCTTCAAGGTATGTTTATTGTTCTTCTGAGCGTTGATTGAGCGGTTTCTGCGTTCATGTGGAAGTAGCCGTAACATCTTTTGTGTCTCAGTACGCCGCTGACGCTCAGGATAAACACTGGCTTTCAGAAAGACAGCACATGAGAGCCACAGGTGGAAAGATGGTGAGGATGTGTTTGTGTTCACACAAAAAAATGTTCTAATGATGCAGGAAATCGTATTTAAACCGTTTCTCTCTTCTCAGGCCTATCTGCTCATAGAAGAGGATATTCTTGATCTTGCCCGTAGCGATGATTACAAGTAAATAAACGCGTATAGACGACTTCTACCTGAATGTTGGAGGGAAAATGCATAATCATGTTTTCTTTGAATTCTTAGGGACTGTCCTGAGTTGAAGCTGGATGAATTGAAACCGTTTATTGTGCCCATTTGGATGGTGGAGAAGATGCAGAAGGCGATGGATGCACAGAAAACAGAAAATGAAGTCGGCGTTTAATGCCAACCTCGCCCGGCAAAAGTCGATGGACCACGGACGCTCTTCGGTGTTTTGGATGACTGTAACTTTTAGTTGTTTGTTCGGCCGTGTTCACAGTAGACCCAGGCATTATGATCAGGTTGCCCAGGAATTGTTGTGTTGGAGGTTTATTTGGATTTCCACATTTCATTTCATGGTACAGATCTGATTTTTTTTTTTTTTTTTTTTTTAAAAAGTGTGTTTTTCATGACTTAGTTTTTAAAGAATTGCATATCTAATGAGGCGCATATAGCGCCTTAATGACTTTTTTAAATTCTGTGGCTGATGGACATTTTGTATGGTGGTTATGTGTTTTATCCTCATCATTTATCATATTTTTTTAACAAATGAATTTGTCATATTGCGTGTCATATCTGCTTTAAAAGGGAATGTATTTAATCCCCTTTTTTTTCTTGATTTTTAAATGTACGCCTTTATTCTAAAGAACAAAATTGCTACTTCCTCTCTATTCTATACAATGAGCTATGATATTTTTACCTTAGTATCTTTTTTAATCTTAAATATTTTTTACGAAAAAGACATGAGAAAAGAAATACATTTGACTGATTTTCTTGCATATTAAAAAGGGGGGAGGGGTATTTAAATTATTTTCTAAATGAATTTCATACCCGTTACACTCGCCTACTGTCTGTTATAAAACTGAAAATGTAGAACGGTTTATTATTGTATGTAAACGTATTTACCAATAAACGGTTTGTGCTAAATATTAGTATTTTTTTAAATTTAATTCTCATCAAACTTTTGTAAAAGTGATGAAACTACTTTTGATGCATTGAAGAATGACTGACATGAGTCAACGGTTATAGACACGCCCACCTAGCTGTGTCAACCAGTCAGATAAAAGTGTTTTGTGCTCACCTTCACTGCTCATTGGTTGCTAAGCGATCGCTTTGTTCGTAATCTGCGTTGCTGATTGGCTGCACTGGTGATTAGGCGGAGAATTCCGTTAGGTTTAAACAAGGGGGCGGGATGTGATTTAAAAAATTCGTTCAGGAGTCGGTTAGTGTTGTCGACTGCATCGATCACAGCCGGTAATATATCTATCATGTGAAATAATACTGCTATGAATGTATATCTAATGTTAACTTTTATTATGTTGCTGTATACTTAGTTTATTTATATGATTTAATTAGCGCATCCGCCAGCTCGATAACCGATTAATTTATATTTCAGCTGTAGATAACTTACTAAGATATTCCTTTTGTCTTTAGTTGTTGTGAACGCTTGTATTTTAGTGTTTAGGTTTTAAAATGAGGCCTTTAAACGTTAACGTCGCCTCACATTCAAATGAAAAACCGTTTACTTTGAGCGCGAAATCGAAGCAATTTCAAATTATAAAGATGAATTGGGTTTCAGTTTCTCGTGTTTCCATCGGCTGTTTAGTCTAATCGGGTTGACGTGAAGCTCGCTAACGCAAACGTATACAACGTAATCTGTGTTGTAGCCCGTTTTTGTGTGATGTAGATAAAGATCGTCGATTAAAGATCGTTTTTCCTCATGTCAAACCGTCGCAGATCTGACGCGATGGCCTCTCAGAATATGGATCCCGCAGCAGCCGCGTCAACCGCAGCGCTGAAGGGCGGCGAGACCGGCGGAAGTGTGTCGAAAGGATCCGTCACTAAAAGGTTTGATTGTCCACATATTCCCTCTTTCAGGAAGAAATGGCTACAAGAATCAATTCTTCTGGTATCGATAAGATGTTTCTGCAACAACTGGATTCCCTACAAGCTTGTTTCATTCGTTTGGAAACATTTTTAGTCTTCATCGGAACAGAATTTGTATTAAAAAGTAATCGATGTCACGTGGGCAAGTGCACTGCTGTTGTAATGTCGGTGCGATCTGCCTTCAATGCAACTTTAATACACAAGAAGTTAGTCATTTATTTCTGACATTGTTTTTCTGTCAATAATGGCTCTAAAGGGTGTTAAAATGTTTGTTATTGGTAATCATAATGGTCCTGTTGAGAGCTAGAATGTTTTTGTTTACTGAAATTCATATTTTAATAGTTATCCATTAGGACTTTAGTGCTAGTTTCACTGCCGTTAATATCACTTTTACATGTATCTTGGCATCTGAAAATGACCAGGAAGTCTCTCCCATATTTTTTCATAAGTAAAATGTTATTCACATTCATCACATGCCTCCTCTTTCCCTCTGTAGGCTTCAGCAAGAGCTAATGACGCTAATGGTAAGACCTTTATTTACAGCAGATGTTTGGTCTCTTTAACTGTAGCTTAACTCAATGCTTTGTGTCAATGCAGATGTCTGGAGACAAGGGAATTTCAGCATTTCCAGAGTCTGACAATCTCTTCAAATGGATCGGCACTATAGATGGAGCTCAAGGAACGGTGGGAGTTGTTTTTTGACTCTTGCATACAAACTAATGTAGGTATACATATCATTAATTTTTTTTTTTCTCCCTATTTAGGTTTATGAAGGTTTGAGATACAAACTTTCGCTGGAGTTTCCTAGCGGGTACCCTTACAACGCCCCTCGGGTGAAATTCGTCACTGCTTGTTTCCACCCAAATGTTGATGAGAACGGTTTCATCTGCCTAGACATTTTGAAGGACAAGTGGTCCGCACTTTATGACGTTCGCTCCATACTACTGTCCATTCAGAGTCTACTGGGAGGTAGGTTCTGCTTTTATGTGAAAAACAAAGATTTGGCTCTCTTTGTTCATGAGTTGGAGTTTGAATTTGAATTGAGCTGGTCACGTTTCATTGAAATTAAACCACACAATAGGGTTTTTTTTTTTTTAATTTGGCAAGTTTTGCAACCATACGATTTCATTAACTTGTGTCATGATATGTAGAATCCTTTCATTCAGATCTTAATTCTTTGTGAGGTAAATTTTCTTCGTATATAAAGCAGCATGTGTATAAACGCCATCTTGTCTGGATCGTTGTACTTATGAATTCTTGGTTTTTAGAACCCAACAATGATAGTCCAATGAACTCTGCTGCTGCTGAACTATGGGATAACCAGGAAGGTAAGAGAACGTCCCAAAATGAAGCGGTTGTTTGAAACCGCAATGTGTTTAGAGAATATTTTTAATAAACTGACATGTTTCAAATCTCTTTTTGTTGCAGCCTTCAAAGCCCATTTGCACGCAACTTACAAGAATTGAACAAACGTCTGCCTCTTGTTTTATCTGTGTCTGTTTTCTCGTTTGTACTATTGTAAATTTTCTGTTATGGGTCTGTTTATTATTTCTGTGTTGCATTAAGCTGAATAAAATCCTGAATGAAATGTGCATAGTTATTGGAATAAAAAAAGGTGGGAAATAAATGTTTTATTTTTGATATTTACAATATAAAGGTTGTGTAGAATAAGTGATCGGCGGCCAGTTGCATAAACATTGCCACCATGTTCAGACTGTCTTAAGAACTAGACAAACTAGTTCAACCAATGTGTGAGGATCAATATTTTGTTTTTGGGTTGAAATGAGCAACTTTTTATCTAAAAGTTATAGCCAGAGATAACTTAAAGAGATAGTTTGCCCAAAAATCTCATCCTTTATTCACCCTTATGTTGGTCCAGATCTGTATCAATTTCTTTTTTGAACTAAAAGGGTTTTGAAGAACGTTGGAAACTAGACTATTGACTTCCATGGTAAGAAAAAATACTATGGAAGTCGATGGTTACTGTCAACATTCTTCAAAAATATATTTTGTGTTCAACAGACGACATTCGTACAGGTTTAAAAGGCGATAAGGGTGAGTAAATGATGGCAGAATGTTTATTTTTGGGTGAAATATCCCTTTAAATGGCAAAACTGGATTACTGACTTTTAAGACTAGTCTAAGCATCTTATTCAACCGGCCACAGAAAATAATTAGTCTGAAAAATGTTAATAATCTGTATAGAGAAAAAGGGTTTGCAGAGTATGATGGTCAACAATTTAAGCTGTTATTGCAGAATTCGTGCATCTTACTTTCAAAAACGTATTTCACCCAGTTCCTGAACTTAGCTGAGCAGACACAGTAGACAGCCTACTTTGCAGTTGTGGTGATGGCAACAGCCTGATCTATTATTTTGAGACACCACCTCCACTTCCATCATCTCTTCTAAGCTTTCATCCTCTTCTTGACTGCCATCAGCTTCTTGTGTGGGTTCGACAGACCACAGTGGCACGTTAACTCTCTGGAGCATTTCTTCTAGAAGAACGTCAATCCCCCTTATATGGGTCTTCAGGTCTGGTCTTTCCGTCTCCTCTATTGATAACCATGGCGTCTGCACCATGGCTGCTCGAGCCGCTACTTCCGAAGTTCCACCTGCATAACCTGTGTTGACAAGGGCTTGTCGATCTTTGCGTTGGGTAAGGGGGAATATCTCTTGCAAGACTCTGACCTTCTTTAGGTCTAGCTGGAAGTTTTCCAAGCTGGACAAGAAGATCACCCAAAGTCGTTCAACCTGTTCTTTGTCCTCTTGTCCTTGCTCCATTTCTGTCAGCAGAGCTAGCAGCCTCCGGTGAATCCCTGAAACATGAGTCGATCAAGTCAACTCTAAACAGTTTGAATGTAGCGTAATTGAATATGGCCTGCCGATGTGCAGAAAAATACTGAGAGGAGAATGTAAAATTTCTGCACTGCTAGCGAAGTTTACTTGTTCTGCTTGTCTTTTTGTTTCTACTTGCCCTGTCTTACCTGAGCATATTTTATGAGCTACTGTCCTGGTTTCCTCCAGCTCCTCTCTAAGGAAGCTCCCATCCATGTTGCTCCCCAAGGAGGTTGCCATTTGCTGAAAGCAGGCTGTCACTTTGCTCAGGGCGGCCTGTGCCCGTTCACATTCATTCACCTGCCTCTTTCTGGTTTGGATCTCCACCACCGACTGCCGCCAGCGATTCATTGCCACTCCTGTTTTGACCGACCTAAACTTGGCAAAATATTTAACAGTTATTGTTTGTCTTGCAATCTCAGAATGGGTCTGGCCAATTCTTGACTAAAATAATATATAGTTTTGGTTTTAAAGGGTTAGTTCACGCAAAAATGAAAATTCTGTCATTAATTACTCACCATCACGTCGTTCCAAACCAGTAAGACTTTTGTTCATCTTCGGAACACAAATGAAGATTTTTTTTTTTTTGATGAAATCTGAGAGCTTTCTGTCCTTTCAATGACAGCTACGCATGTGACACTTTGACGCTTCAAAAAGTTCATAAAGAGATTGTACAACTAATCCGTATGAATTGAGTGATTTAGTCCAAATTTTCCGAAGAGATGCGTTCGCTTTAAATGATGAACAAATTTAATTTAGGCTTTTATTCGCATGTAAACATTGAACAGCGAACATAAGCAGAAGCTCAACCGAACCCGATTGATTGAAAACCTCATTGGTTTTCGCACGCGTAAAGCGAACATGCTTGAGCTTCCGTTTACCACAACTGATGTGCGAGTTGATCAATGTGTACATGTGAATAAAAGCCTCAATTCAATCTGTTCATCATATAAAGCAGTTGTCTCTTCAGAAAAGTTGGACTAAACCACTCCATATAAAAGGGTTAAGATCTTTATTAACTTTTTGAAGAGTCAACGTGGTACAGTAGTCGTGTAGCTGTCTATGGAGGGACAGAAAATTCATATTTCATCAAAAAGATCTTCATTTGTGTTCTGAAGATGAACAAAATTCTTATGGGTTTGGAACAACATGAGGGCGAGTCACTAATGCCATAATTTTCATTTTTGGATGAACCCTTTAACTTTAAAATCCGTAGTTTAATTTTTAAATGAATCGTTCATAACCACATCTTTTGTTTACATAGATGTGGAATCATTTGCCTTTCATTTGATACATATTTTAAAGTTCTCTTTTAAGAATTGTTGCAAAATTGTGGTTTTAAAAACTAACGCTCTTATTTTACCTAATTTCTGATATCGTTTTGATATGATAAAGTTCAAACTAAAGGTGACGTGTTTGTATACCAAAACATTTACTAAAGAAAAAAGCCACTTACGGTTAACTGAGCCTCAACGATATCCGTGCGATTTCATACCCCTCTGAAACTTTCAAGCCGTTTCTCCGTGTGATTACATCCGTTTGAGACACTTCTGCCGACCTCCTTGTATTTGTATGCTCACCTGTTCTTTTTTTCCAAAGCTTTTATAGAGGATGGTCTTCAGGGACGCTTGTTAAAATTAGGCCCGAACCTTGCAGTCCATGCTCCCAGAATACCTTGCGCTGTAGATCATTATGTCAAGAGTCTTTTTCAGAAAAAAAACCCATAGTACTGGGAAGACAAGATTCTAGACCAAGAGATCCATGCATAATGACTTTGTGTGTGCAGTTGTCTGTATATATATGAGTGTGTGTGATCATGTGTGCTGTGCACAGTGGTTTATGTGAAGTTAATTGTCCACAGGGAGAGTGGTATGGTATTGTGGAGGAACAGACGGGGATCCTTTATTGACTCTCTTGTGCTTACTTGGGCTTGTTTGAAAGCTGTGTGTCGCTTGATGCAACATGTATGCTCCCGTGGGCTAAGTCTCCTGAGCAACACCAGTAATATTAGTTCATTCAGTTAGCAAAACAGCAAAGCTGTGATAGGCACTGACATAATTCCTCAGTCGTAATTATTATCTCCTTCACACTCAAAATTGTGATGTAGGAGGGTTTTCCTTGTATATATAAAGTATGATTCATCAATAGCTATTATTAGTTGCAAATGTAATGTACCGTTTTGTTGTAACTATAATCTACCAGTCTTCAAGTATGGTACTTAATAGTTTAATCTAGAATTGTGTTAGATATGGAAGAATCTTTATTGAATATCTAACAGGTGGCTTTAAAGTATTTGTCCATTCTCATAGCAATGACAAACACAAATTCACTTATTTTACATATACATTACAGCTCGGCCATTGACATGCCTTACAAAGGCAACTAGGAACTTCAACGAGAACATTGAGACAATGATTGAAATTATACCACAGATATTCCTAATATAACAGAAAATGAACAAATTCATCTAGTATTATTGAACACATCCTGTGGTTTCCATATTAAAGTGTGGAAGGACTTCATTCTCTGTTGCGTGTTATTTATATCACAGTTGTTGAAGACCCATTGGGCGAGCTAAATGCGATACAAAAACCACAGCGTTTTGATGCAGTCCTTCAGCTTGCATTGGTAATCGACTGCTAAAGTCAAGTATAGTTGGCCCTGCATACAATGTGAGGTGATTTACAAGGAGTTTACCGGTAGATGCTGGTATAATCTGGTGTGACGGAAAAAAATGGGGTGTCTGGGATTAGCAGATATGCGTCAGTCATTTGGCTTTTGTTCTTTTACAGGTCTTGCTAGTTCAGCCCAAAGACAGCGGGGTGCTATGTGGCGATGGCCTCCATGATCTCGTGGCACAGACATTGGCAGAAGCCGTAGAATACGCAAAGGACCAGAGTGGAGGGCACCAGGCTGACCAGGATCACGCCCATTGTGAGTTGCTGGATCATCAGCAAGTAGATCCCCAGTGGCAGCGAGCTGAAGTAGACCAGGCAGAGGAAACCCATCAGAAAGCGGGGAACCGAACGGGACGTCCACGCCCGGCACTTTTGCACGGGCAGGTGGCAAGGCAAGGAGTCCAGGCTGGCTGGCCGATACAAGCGTACCATGTTCAGCATGCTCATAGAGTCCGAGGACTGCGACTCTCCGGGGACTTCCATGATTGTGATGACGAGGCAATCGGAGGAGCTGTGGGCCTGCTCACCTCCGCTCAGGCTGTTGGGCGTCAAAAGGACCTCGCCGCTGGAGGCGGTGCCGCTCTTTCGCGCCCGGTCCTGGTAAGTCAGAATGGCCAGAATGTTGCTGTCATCTTGAAGAAGCCAGATCTCCTCATCAGGGACGTGAGTCTCGTGACGACAGAAGGGGCAGCTGATGATGCTTGGAGATGAGTCCAGCTCCACCATCTTCTTCAGACATTTGGCACAGACGCGGTGCAGGCAGCTCAACACCTTGGGCTTGCGGGCGCGGGTGTCAAAGCGATTGTAGCAGATTTTGCATTCCAGTTCCTCCACAGTGTAAATCACAGGCGCCTGGGAGCCCTCGGTCTCTGAGTCGGACTTCTGGCTCATCCTGAGAGATTAAATGCGGCAGCAGCCGAGAGGACTGGATGAGCCAGGAAGCAGGTGTGAATGTTCAAATTAAGCAGATTTTAGTACGCTATAGGAGCAGCACCTGAACACAGTCCTTGGCAGCCCTTGTTTTCGTTTTTATTTTTGGTTATTTTTGCTTTGCGTTTGTTTTTCACCAAAAACAATTGCTTAAATTCATTTTTCCGAGAGCTTGCAGCACACAATGCTGATTAGAGGTCCACAGAAAGTCCTAACAGAAAGCTTAAAATAATATATATGTCCATGATATGACACCCTGATATATTTATGACAAGCAAATGATGCTAAATATACAAGATTCAGTGCATGCTAAATGAGTATCTGCATTCACTGTTCGCATGCAATTCAAAAACTTACTTGGGTTTTTCCAGCATTATTTAGAGAAAGACAAAACCGAACAGACAATAAAGAAATAAATATATTGACACTAGGGAGGTCCAAAAATATTCCATCGCAGGGCTGTCGAGCGTCTGCCAATTCCTGTGAAATCAGAGTCTGGGCAAAGAGCAGGTTTTTGCGTCGTTATCCATAGTTGATTCTGGAACGAGGTGGAAGAATCGCAGATTCAGATCAAGTCAGCAGAATCATCCTGAAAACTGTCAGATATTTTCTTTCAGTAATGATTATGACCTTCACCTATGAATGCTCACATTGCCCTTGGAGTTCTTGAAGATATCTGTTCATTCTGCAGAAAAGAGAGAAGAGGCGTTATCTAGATGCAATGCGAATGCAATCGATTCAAAATTGATATTAACACTTTGCAGCAGATCTGAAGAACACGAGGGAATAGCTGGATATCTAGACTTACCTTGTTTGAGTAAAACCCTTGTAATGTCATTGAGCCAGCATTGCTAAAAACCCTTTATATCCATCAAGCCATTCCTTCAGGCATATCGAAGTATCAACATAGGGGTGGGTGTGTGTGCACACTGCCCACCAAAAACAGTTTTAGTTGTCCCTCCCAGCATTCAGATTCATGGCCGATCATTGATTGCGGTTTTTAAATGACACTTTTACCCCAAATATTTGGTTACGTCTTTGTAATTAGAGGGGATGTGCTCGCCAAGCATTGGTCAACCATTCAAGCGAAGGCATATAAAGTTGATTATATACGTAATTAGCTCCTGATTCCCGGTGGACGTGACTCACTCCGATCTGACACCGAGAGCCAAACAAGTGATGCAAGTGGATGTTAACATAACAAGAGCGTGGCGAACATGCAAATTTAATTTCCCACAACGAAACATTTCATTGTTTTTACTGCATCTCTTTCCATGTCTCAAAGCGCAGGTTGTTAGAATTTGAAGCCGGTCTATAAATAGCATGCGTGCGGCGCTAGAGGATACAACCCCCTCGCCCCCCCCAACCTTGATGACTGTGATAAGGACTGTCACACACACACTCATGTCCAACATTCGAGGACGCGGAGATGCACTGAAATTATGACTTTGACAGTATATGGCAGCTTGTCTCGAAGGGTTTTTCAGCTAGGTCACATAAATGGCAACAGACAGTCTGTTGAATAAAAGCCAGTGGGTCAAACATGACATCCAAGATGAACGAGAGGAACGAAGGTTAAAAGAACGCTACCGTCACACAGAATTTATTTGCCATTAAAAAAAGGCAGCGAGTCAATACATGCTAAGGGCACATCTACATTTAGCTGAGTAATCAATGCCTTTGCGGTGGAATATGTAAACTGCGTTATACTTAGGTCATGGCTGCAGTTTTCAAGTGGCTTGTAAATAATAATAATGCGCTATTTTTTAAATGCAATTTGTGTGATGCTGAAATCCAGGGGCTGGATCTGCACTATGTTGGCTTTAAGAAAACATTGGCAAGAAAACCGAGCGCGTGCAGCCCCGAATCTCAAGCATATGCATCTGCCTAAATTAGTTCATGCTTCCATTTATGGAACACGTCTTACAAAACCTTCACATGTAGGCGTGGTGTTTCACCCCAAAATAAAGACACGAGGAATTATTTAGCCAGTTTTAGGATAGGATAATAATTGAATATGTTTTTCAATATTATTATCATAATAATTAAGCCCAATGTGGAATCTACTAAGGCTGTTTAACGATTAAATGATTAATTGCATCCAAAATAAAAGTGTGTGTACTATGCATATTTGTTTTGTATTTATAAATACATACATGTATATATTTATATATAATTTAAATGATATTTATATGTTTGTATTTCTCTTAAACATAAACATGTATGTGTTTATAAATGCAAAATAAATATACACAGTACACACACATATATTATGTAAACACAAACTTTTATTCTGGATGCGATTAATCGCGATTAATTGTTAAACGGCTCTATAATCTACATTTTAAAGTTTTTATAGATCATGGCAGTATTTGTTGTACTGCCTTCCTATCTATTTGAATAAAAATCACTGCATTACAGTAACTAAATTGACCATTGAGAATGATGGGAATTACTAGTATATGTAAAAAGAGCCTCCTGGACTCATTCACGTGAGAATTATGAAAAAGAAAATGCTTAATTGTCATGAAAGTGTCATACGTGTGCTAAAATACGCTTAATTGTCTTTATGCAAAATATAATTTTCTATTATTTTTGGGGTGAAATTGGCATGTTTCTCAATCCTGAGGTGTGTAATTAAAAATCAATTTCTATCTGTTTAAATCATTGTCTGTTCAGGATGTCTTAAGTGTTTCTAAAATAACTGAGTTTGTATAGTGAAAATGATGAAAAGTATCAGTTGGTGTTTGTCATCGTCTTGCTTTGGTGACCTGTAGTGCCAGTAACGGCAGGAGACGATTGCGTCTGTGTGTAGGCTATGTGTTTGTGTGAGAAGCGGAAATAAAGATGCAAAGGGCGTTCACAGGAAAACACCATCTGTGTCCTGGTGCTGTGGGTTACATAAATAATACCGGCTCACCTGCCGGCTCCAATGTTTACGTCAGCCTTTCGAGGAGCATGCAGCCCTCCTGAAATCTTTCTTGTTTTAAATGCTAGTTTGAACATAAAAACCTTCAGCTATTTTAATTAAGTACAATCTCTATAACAATGGGATAAAAAAAAGAATGATGATCATGAATCTCTGAATTTACAGCCTAGATGCATATGTTAAGGATCACTGATCAGTCATTGAAGTCAAACTGGTGATTCCAGCCAATGTTTACAAACCAAAGAAGACTAGAGCAGTTCAGTTAGATTAGACAAAGCCTATTTAATGGAAAACAATAAAGGTATGACTACATATGAGCTAAAAATGAACAAAAGCAAACCCATGTTTATTCTTTTCAGATGCATTGAAATTTATTTTGAGCAAATCATGAATGTTTAACTAATGTTATAGTGCAATGAGCTTTAGATTACTGACCACCCTCATGCCCACCAACATTTCCTGGGATAGTCCTATTTATATAAAATGGAAGAATAATTATGATGTGATTTTCGTCAGAACAAAATGGAGAAGAATCATGCCATGTCGTAATTACTGTATTCACGAAATTTCAGCTTGTGAAAACCGTTCACATCCTTCGTAGAGCAACTCGTGAGCTGGGAAGTTCCTACTTGCACTTCTCAGAGTAAAACGTCACGTGTCGTCATCTCTAATTTACGGTAATTATAAAATGGCGTGAAGGCAACATTTCTTTTTTTAGGGCCTGACCAAGACAGGAAGCTTTTTGCGCTGGTGCAACAAAATGCACATTAGATGTGTAACTGATGCTTGAGAATTACAGGCGGGTGAAAGGGCTGAAAATAAATTCTGCAGGACGGTACAGATCTCCAGGCGAAGGACTGATCTAAAACTGACAGAATTAGGAGGATTATAAAAATCATCAACACAAAAAGCAATAATATCCACTGCCAGTACTAGAAGTAGAATCAACATCAATAGCATCTACAACCTACTGTATGTATTTTCGAGTATAACAAGTATGCCATTTTTAATGAGCAAAAACTGTAGAATTGGACTTTTATCCATCAGGAAACACCACCGGCACAGATTTGAGGAGGCTTTTCGACTGGAACATGGAGCTAAAGGTCAAGTTCATCCTCAAGGGTGTCTCTTCATTCATCAATGGTAACGTTTCTTTTATTTTTGTTGTTATTTGCTATTGTTTATGTAACTAGTGTTAAAGGGATAGTTCACCCAAAAATTAAAATGATCTTCTTTCAGACGGACACAATTGGAGATATATTTAAAAATATCCTTGCTCCTCCAAGCTTTATAACGCATTCATCCATAATAAAAGTAATCCATACGGCTCCAGGGGGTTTTGACGCGAAGCAATGCGCTTTTGTAAGAAATATATCTCCGATTGTGTTCATCTGAAAGAAGATTGTCATATATGGATGTAAGGTAAAATTTTTATTTTTGGGTGAACTATCCCTTTAACAATATTTTAGAAAGGCTGCATTACAACAGTAATAGCAATAGTTATCTGGCCAATGTTACCTGTGATTATGAAAATAAGACCTGGGATGTGTATAAAGAAAGTCAATTGGATGATAAGTGTCCAAAACTTATCTAAATTTCAACACCTTGACAGGAATGAGGTGTACTGTGAGCCAGCAATGCACCTACGATTGATTTCTGAGCAAAGACTAAAGAGATTTAAGGCGCAATACAGGTAAATAAATCTCTATTATCTATATTAATTTGTTTTGACCGGTAATTTAATTTATGCCAAGACTGACAGGAACTCACCGCACCAGCGGAGCCACTAAAGAACATCAGCACTAAATGTACCCTTGTCTTGACAACTGAACGGAAGGTTATCAGACTGTGATGAAGATAAAATATCAGCATTACAGATACATTTTCAGATCTGTTCAACATGCTAGAAGAGCTTTTGAAAAGCAATAACAAAGAGTTGCTATTAAATATATTGCGCAAACACAGACATATCTATTACAGTGGCTGAGAGAGCTGAAAAAAAACACGTCTTCATCGGTTGACAACACGTGTGCTGCAAATACTCACAACCAAATACAGAAACGCGCTGCAAAAAGTTCACAACAACCAAACGAATGTGCTGCAAATACTCACAATTCACATATGATCTGGATGTTCAAACCTTTCAGATCATCGACAAACACCACTGACAAGTAGACCCTGAACAATAAGCATGTCCCGGCCAGGTTTGTGACTTGTTGGGTCCCCTTGAAACATTTCCATTGTGGTCTGTGCTATGCAGCGCGTTTCCGTATTTGGTTGCGTCGTGATTATTTGCGGCACATCTATTATCATAACTAATGAAGATGTTTTCTTAATTTGCTGTTGTTTTTTTCTTCAGCTGCAGCGTGTTGAGCTCTCTCAGCCACCATACATATCTGCAAATTTATCCATGTGGTTCTTTGTATAGATACAGATATTTTTTTTAAAGGGGTCCTATTATGCTCCTTTTTCAAGATGTCTTTGGTGTCTCCAGAATGTGTCTGTGAAGTTTCAGCTCAAAATCCCCCACAGATCATTTATTATAGCTTGTCAAATTCGTCCCTATTTGGGTGTGAGCAAAAACATGCCATTTTTGTGTGTGTCCCTTTAAATGCAAATGAGCTGCTGCTCCCGGCCCCCTTTCCAGAAGAGGGCGTAGCTTTAACAGCTCGCGCTTCGGTCGCTCAACAACAAAAAAGCTGGAGAATCTCTAGGAGCCAAAAGTTCATCCTTACATTGTTCAAACCGGAGTCGACACTGATAGAGAGACTCAGGAAGAAGTTCCAACTTTTAGACGTTTCTGAACGATTAGTGGATAAATTGATGTAGTTGCTATGGAGTTGATTCAACTCATCACTAGCATGTGTCGTCATGTTCATCTTTTTGCGTTGACTCTCGTTTTGTGAAGCGGTCCGGTTTAAAATGACGGCATCAACAACACTCGACTACAAGCAGCCCAAAATGGCCCCGCCCCCTTTGTTGAGTGTTCTCTAGGGCGTGGTTTATGTAAATTTTAGGTTAGTGATGTCACCAATGCGTGAAGAAGTTCGTTGTAGTCCTTAAAAAGTGATTTCTGTAAAAGAAAATATCTCCCTTAGCACTGAATTTTGAGCGTCGTAACTTTGCAGATGTTGTTTCTGCTCAAACAGCAACATCACACACTAACTAAAGCTAAAAAAAAAGTGAAATCATAATCAAACAAATTTCATTTTGGCACTGCGCCTATATAGAAAACTTGTTTTTTTCTTGTTGCTGATTTTGTGCGACAGCTTCACATGCATGCTAGCCACTCTATTCACTCAAGCGCAGGTTTGAAACCCACACAGGTGACCAGTGGCCTAGTTTAGAGGGAGTCCAGGAAGAAGGGACTGTGGGCCCAGATTCAGAAGGGAGATATTTTGTAAAGTCGGCCACTGCTCGAAAGACATCGACTAAAAGTCGTAAATGATCAACCCGTCCTCAAGTGAGCGTCGGGTTTTGCTAAGACATGTCTTTTAGCAATCAGGAACATTGCCAGGACTGAACACTGCTGCCATAAATAAGTATAATCGGGGTTGAGGTGCAAAGCACTTCGAATTTTCCCATCTATAGCACGCTCTCGCATGAAAGCCAGAATCCAATCCTTTTAGACAACGATTATAGTTTTAATAACATGTTTGTGTCTTTGCATCCAGAACCGACTCTTCAAAGTGGCTGGCTCTATTAATGATGGCGTTTCAGTGAGGTAATTACAATTCATCCTCCACATAAGACATTATATAACATGGTAAGACTCTCTCCCTGCCTCTTAGTTCTCTCGATGACTGTATTCACAGTTCATTAGTGAGGAGTCTGATACAGATATCATGTACTCGGTACAATAACTCTTCAAATCAATGATTTGTGCATACTGTAATCAAAGACATGCGATTATTTTATGCATTAACTATTTTTGGGCACAGACTCATTTTCAGCTTTCGGGCAATTTCATATCAAGACCTCTGAGAGATAAGTACAGTGCTTTTGTCACTGGTAGCTAAATGACTATGCAAATTATCTTTAATTACATGAGCTGTTTAAAAAAAAAAATAATAATAATATCATAATATCACCCACAATACATCAGTCTCAGCAATTACTATTTTGCATCATTTAGATACAAATATATTTATTACAAACGTCCATCCCTGCTTTAGGTCCAACAGGTATTTTTTTTTTTAATATTTATCATTTCGAGTGAATTTTATTAGAGAGCAACAGCACAATAACCAAGTGATGTTAAAAAAAAAAAAAACGACTAGTTTTTGCAATAAACAAACACGAGAAATCACATAAATATCGCTGGGAAACGGACGATGTTTTCGTTAATGGCGATTTTACATCTTTTTTTTTAACTCATACGTCGATTTAATATTTAAATGACAGCTCGGATAAACGTAATTAATTATTAAAACGCATTTGAAACACGTTTGCCTTTGGAAAAAGTCGACGTATACGCGATTACACGTTGAAAATGGATATAATTAATCATTTAATGAACAGAATCGCGGTTTATATCATGAGCTGTAAACGTTTATAATCCGCAGTTCTCGTCAGTGACACTCACCCTCAGGTCTTGATTGCGGCGCGAAAACAGCCTCGTCCGTCCAGTCCGACATCACAATCGTCCATTACCGCCACATTTTCTTTTTCTCGTCGCTTTGTGGTGAGTCACAGTCAATCTCGAGGTCCCATCTGTCCGACCACAACTGCTACATCCCCCTCATTGCGGTAATGCTACAGCATCAGAAGCTGCACGGATTTCTCCTCAGCGGTTGCTGTGGCAACAGGAGCCAGCGCGAGCTCCGACCGGTGTCCACTGAACTACCGCGCTTGACTTTCTCTAACCGGACGCACGTGAGCGAAGACAGGCTACTTCGACGTTGCTTTTCGCCCGCGAAAAAATTCGCGGGTCTAAAATTACTCTCAATTTTTTTTTTTAAATACTTATGAAGCACAAGCATATTAAATCTACTCTGGTATATTAGCATACTAATTTTTATTATTTTTTTCTAATTTCATATAAGGTCATTTAAAGAAATGCATTCAATGTCATTGTATGGCATGCTGTTTTGTCAGTGAATGCACTTGGGGAACCAGTAACACTTATTGAATCAGTTAACATGGCGGATGACACAGCAAAAACAACAAAGATTAACAAACCTATTATACAATGGCAACAGCCACTGACAATGAGCCGATACATCTGTGAAATAAAGAGGAGAATGTTATGTAATTAATGTAAGTTACTAAATAAACTAACTTTTAGTTGATAATTGGATAACTGATGACAGACAAAGCAGGACACCAGTAAAAAAATATTCACTTAAAAGGACTTACAGGCATACGTTATATGTTAGAATAAGTTTTAATGAAAGCAAACATGTCTAAAATGCGCATTTAATTCATGGAAATAGCTACTAAAATAATTATTAATTTAAAAAAATAGTAATAACACTAGTCAATACTGGGTGGCTCATCTTACCCCAAGGGCCTTTTATCTTTTTACTTCAACATAAAAATGATCGATTTTACTCCACAAATGTAAAAACATTCATATGTTCACATTCACATTGATATTCAACACACGAGTTCATCGATCGTTGTTTTTCATTAGATAAAAAACTAAATTAAAATAATGTGTAGCCATTCATCAGATGTGCTAAAATAAGATTTTGCGTTGGGAGAAATAGATTAAGTTGGGGTGGTTCATCTTACCCCAACCTACACTAAATGTCTAGTGAACATGTGTAATATAAACTATCCATCATGCATTCGTACAGTTTAATTTTTTTTCGCAGTTCTGTGGTAAGAAAATGCATTTTTAATAGTGCATTTTCTCAAGCAGTGCAGTTGGATGTGTTTTAGATGTGGTGTAGTAGTATGCCACACTTCTAACTGCTTGAAATGTCATGTCAAGTACTCGTTTTGATTAAAAAGACGCGTTCAAAGGTCAGTCCAGCAGATGGCGCCATTGTTGTTGCTAAGGAACATGAGGATGGACAGGTGTAAACGGCAGGAATCACTGTAAAAACAAAGACTCGCATCAATGGCATCTGCCATTCTAAAAATATCCGCGCGGTGCCTTTAAGAGTCTGACTATAATCGATTTATTCAAACAGACTATTTATTTACGTTATAACTTTATGAATCACTACGATTTCATAAAGATTCGATGAAAGATGCGTTTACGTTACAGATGACGTATACTCATTAAATATGTCTGTTATTCAGACGTAAATAAATATACGAACTTTTATAATTTCTGGGTTTTATTTTTTTATATCTAAGGATGAGATCCTGAGGGGGTTAGTCAGTGAGTTTGAGCTTCTTTTTTTACGAGCATAAACCATGATAATAAAATTGACCGATTTAACACACTTTTACCGTTTTACCTGCAGCTCTCAGAACAAATTTTTAAGTAGCATTCCGTCAAAAAAATGTTTTGTTTTATTCTTAGTTTCGGTCGCGGAGGTTTCTGAGGGAGTTTCTTTTCAAACAGGAAGCCGCTCAGCATCTCTCGCGCTCTCGCACGCAATCGAATCATCAGTTGAGCGCGAGCGCAGCTGACTGACAGTTCGTTCCGTTGCCTTAGAAACATAGCGTAACTATCGCTAACCGTTTTTTTATTTCGCAAGAAACTATCGGGGGATCAATTCATTGCGACCTTTTCGTTTCGTTTCACTTTTCACAGAACTTTTTTTGAGGGAAAGTTGGATTGAAAACTTGTCCAATGAGTAATTTTTACGATAATACCGACGGCCAAGAAGAACTGGACTTTCCTTTACTTTTTTTGTACAACCAACCTGGCAACGACTTACCTCCAGATGACCAAGGTTAGTCATTTTGATATCAATAACTGTAAATCATAATTTCATTCAGATCCATAACAAGCATTTCCCCCCCTATCTTCTTATCACTTAGCTCAATTATTTTACTTGTAGCCTATACAAAGTAAATAGTTGTCTTTGTATTAAGTCAGTTACCTTACAAAAAGAGAACAGGTATACTTTATCTTACCTTTATCTTTATTTTACCATGGTGCTGTACGCTTACCATGTATTGATAATGATCATTGTGACCATTTTGTATTTCCATTTTGAGTTGGGTTAGCATTGGGTTAAAAAGTGGGTTACACACAATATGTGAAACCAAAGATGTAGTGGAAACTTTCACTGCCGCTAAACTGTTTTGTTTTCAAGTATGAGTATAAGAAGAGCCTACTTAGCTTACAAGTAACCTTCAGAGCTGAATAGGTTGGTTATAATGCTATATTTACACATCTAAAACATGGTGGAATGGCTAATAATAATAATAATAATATATAATAATAATAATGTGTTTTCATTTTTTGTTTTTTTTGTAGCTGATGAGTCTGGCGTCCCCTCCAACCACGCCACCAATCAAACGTCCTCATGCATTCATCAAGACCCTTCTCTTTATGGCGAAGAGTCCATGTCCCAGCTTTCCCACCATCTCCCTGCCGATGACCTTCTCACTTACGAGCAACCTGATCTCAGACAGTCTCTCGGTCACTCCCCCTTGCTTGCTGCTCACCCTGGAGCGATCCAAGGCAACAGCCCGAGAATTGAGATCACCTGCCCTGATCTGCACCACCATGACCATGTCCTCACCAACCCTGTGAACATCAATCGGCCCATGCTCACCGTGCCGGGGTACGACATGCCCTACAGGGAGAGCCAATGCCTCAGTCCGGCTAGTAGCACCTCGTCTACTAGCTGGCATTCAGATGGCTATTCTCCGGGAACATATTCTCCATGCATCTCTCCCGGAGGTGGTGAAGGAAGTCTGGTCGGGGTGACCGAAGCCGACCTTTGCCCGATGATGCAGGCCATCCAAGCTTCAGGCTCTCCCAACACGTCCCCTCGCACCAGCATCACAGAAGACACCGTCCTGGACCGCCGCTCATCCTCTCCACGTTCTCGCTCAGCTTCTCCGCAGGGGAAACGCACCTACGTTCAGACTCAAAATGTCCATTTTGGCCGAGACGAGCCCACAGAGCTCTATGCACTGGCAAACTTGGAGGATTCCATGAACAACCTCAGCAGCTTGGCTAAACCGATCCCGACTAAGATTGTCAGGCCTAATCTAGAGTATTCTGTCTACACGGAAAGCCAGGCAGGCCTGTTCCCAACCATGACGGAAGTGAAAAAAGAATTCACTATGGAATCATGCTATTTCATGCCTGCCAACTGGTCCAGTCAGGCTCTCCCAGGGGTTTGTAGGTATGAAATAACCAATCAATAACCAGTTTATTAATTTATTATTAATTTTGCAGATGCCTTTATCCACTTACAAATGAGGAAAAACTCAGTCAACGGATTATAACCAGCATAGTAAATGAGAATTACATCTGTAATTTTAGAGATTAAATGGAGAGTCATATTGGAGACTTTTGGCTTCTCGAATTTTCACGTCTCTTTTAGGATCTCAAAAATATCTCAAATTGTACCTAGATTTATCAAGATACCAAAAGCTCAATACAAACTTTCTAATCAAATTCTCCCAATTTTAAAGGCTTAGTTCACCCCAAAATGAAATTTCTATCATTAAGCGCTTACCCTCATGTCGTTCGTAATTCTTCGTCGGGACAGAAATTAAGATATTTTTTAGTATTTTTTTTTTTGTTCTCAATATTACCACATTCAAGGTCTAGAAAAGTATTGAAAACATCATTAAATAGTCAATGTGACTGCAGTGGTTCGACTTTATTGTTATAAAGCCACGAGAATCATTTTTGTGCGCAAAATAAAACAAAAATAACGTCTTTATTCAACAATATAAAATATCTCGTACGCTTTTTGCGTTCACCACCACCAGGTTCTACATCAGAACGGCGGCTCAGCACTGGCCGACGCTGTTCACACGAGCAGTACGACGCGTGTGATGCTGACGCAGGAGCCGGCCAATACTGAGCCGGCGTTGGGACGTAAACACGGAAGCTCTGCGCTGCGTCAACTGCGTACGAGACTGACAGGGGAGAGACAAATTATTTTTGTTTTGTTCTCGCTCACAAAAAGTATTAGTCGCTTCATAACATAAAGGTTGAACCACTGTAGTCACATTGACTATTTCAACCATGTTTTTACTACTTCTGTGGACCTTGAATTTCGCTGCTTTCTATTGAGGATAAAAAAAAAGCTCTTGGATTTCATCAAAAATATCTTAATTTGTGTTCCAAAGAGGAACAAAGCTCTTTAGATTGACATGAGGCTGAGTAATTAATGACAATTAATGGTAAACTAACCTTTTAATGGATCTGAGCTGCTATCCATATTCATACTCTTACTGCACGACTAGTTTCTCATTTTGTCTATTTGAATTTTTTCTATTATAGTTTAGCAGAAACATCTGAAACAAAGTTGATACTTACAATGCTTACAACCAAATTTAATTTGGGAATGAATTAAGTAAACCAGAGTGCTGCAAAGCTCAGTATCAGATTAAATTTTCTTGTGACCCCCATGTATTTTTATTCCCATATTCTTCTGATTATTAAGTTAGTAAGTAAGCAATCTGTGATGGTTATTGTGATCGACTAAACAGATTGTCATCTCTCAGTATGCCCGTGGCTGCCTTGCCTCCGCTGGACTGGCCTCTCCCCAGCAGCAGTGACCAGTATGAGCTCAGAATAGAGGTTCAACCCAGACAACATCACCGGGCCCACTACGAGACAGAGGGCAGCCGAGGGGCCGTCAAAGCCTCTACCGGAGGCCATCCTGTGGTTCAGGTAAATTGAGGACAGAGCTGTGTATTTAGAAAAAGCAAAGCCGTGGGAGGGCGGAAAGGTAGGTTTCGTTTGGTTCTTCAAGGACGCGTGGGGAGCGAATATGACAATTCTTGAGAATCGCTGCGTGTGAAACGTTTGTTTGAGCGACTGAAAGACCTGAAACTGTGTCGGCGAAACTGTCAGTGAAGAGCTTGATAAGAGGAACGAGGGGGAGACAAAGAGAGAGATAGTGCAATGATTGTGGTGACGTTATTTCCCTGTTACGGCGTGAAGTGCAGTGTCCACGTTTAGGGAAATGAGGATCCATGTTTTTGTCGTTGCTATCGCTGAGCCAATATGTCACATCATCTACGCTGGTTAAACCTGTCACTCGGCTACTATGCATATCTCACGCAGAGATATGGGATAAAAAGTGTTGTGACTTCATGCATACACTAAAAATCACCAAAACGCATTTCATGACACTGAGGAAACATTTGCATTTAAACACGCAGATGCAGAAAATGTTTGTAATGCAACCACAATGACACATTTTTATTATTTATAGTTTGTCAAATGTTAGATCGCCTTTGATTGTTAGCGTAGTGTGAAGCATGTGCAGATGTAAACTGTGGTTTGTGAACCGTTTCAGCTGCGAGGGTACACCGGGACTGAGCCGCTGGCTCTTCAGGTCTTCATCGGCACGGCTGACGACAGGAACCTCAGACCTCACGCGTTCTACCAGGTGCACCGCATCACCGGCAAGACCGTCACAACCAACAGTCAGGAACGAATATTGAACGGAACCAAAATCCTAGAGGTGCCACTGGAGCCCAAGGAGAACATGAGAGTTGTGTAAGAAGATCATGATATTTCATAAAGAGGGCCGGGGCTAGTTGTCACATGCGGAAATTGTCTCAAGCTTTTGTGACAACTTACCCCATATAGTGTAGAAATATGCCCTGGGGAATAGTTGTTTTGTAGCCAAAACTTTATGGTATGCACCAGAAAAGACTTTCAATAATAAACCTGCTCTAAACAATGTGCCTCCACTTTATCTAGTTAAGGATAATAGATAGTTTTTGTTCTTAGAATATAAAAAAATATAAACCGATTGATAGAAAATGAACAGGAAGTTTTTTGGGGTTTTTTTGCCTGTTAAATCTATGTTCATGTTTTAGAGTTGACTGTGCCGGTATCCTGAAACTGAGAAATGCCGACATTGAGCTGAAGAAAGGAGAGACGGATGTGGGACGGAAAAACACACGAGTGAAATTGGTCTTCCGTGTCCACGTTCCTCAACCCGGAGGCCAATGGGTCTCTCTCCAAGCGGCCTCGCAGACTATCGAGTGCTGTATGCATTGAAACTTTTCATTATTTTAACCATACATTTTAATGCATGTGTAAAATCCATTTCTCTGTACAGAACTGACTAGTTGTCAGCCGATTATTATATTTTTTGAATATATATTATTATAATTTCATATTTATGTTTATTTCTGTATGTATTTTTAGGTAACACTTTATTTTACAGTGTCTTTGTTACACATTACATGTATTCACTATAGTAATAACAGTAAATTATGCAGAATTACATGCAACTAACCCTATAGTAAGTTAATTAATAATACTCACACTGTTACAAATACACCTTAAAATTATTACTATATTTTATAGTACTTAATATTTACTCACAAAACTGGAGATATTGAAAGTGCAGAACGTGATCTTCTGTTATTTGGGCATATCAAAATGGTCAAATATCATATTTTCAATATTAAATGCATGCATGTTTTACAGCTCAAAGGTCGGCCCATGAGCAGCCGGCAGTAGAGCGTCAGGATATGGACCACTGTTCGGTTCTGGGTGGACTGCAGATGATCCTAAGGGGCCAGAACTTCACTTCAGAGTCCAAAGTTATCTTCTTTGAGAAAACTCATAGTAAGTAAAACTCTTCTGTGAGAGAGTTGTTCACACTTTTACTGATTATTATAAGTGTGCTGGTTAACCAAGGGGTATTTCAGTGGCTGTTTAGAGAGCAGAGAGGTTGTCAGTGACCTCAAGAATTATTCGGACACATGTTTGAGTTTTATTGCATTAGATGCGAGACTGATTTTATGATCTGATGCAATAACATTTGGACATTTTCAAGTATTCAAAAAGTATCCTTTTTGGAGCCACGCTGTATCTCTAGAAGACACACAAACTTTGGTTTCAGTGAACACAAAGGTAGAAATTCAGATAGGCAGATCCTAATCTCACTTTGCATGGACTTTCAAAAAAGTTTACAAAAGGTGGAAGTATCTTCAGCTACTAATTTCGTGCTGTAGTGTGTTAACAGCTCCAACCATCGACAAATAACTCTCTTAATATTTGACTTCTCCAGGCACTATCAGCCATCTGTGGAGAAAATTAGCATATGATTTGTTTGAAGTCGTATTGATGTGCTTTGCATATGCTGAGAAAAATGCTGGTCCATGAAGGTCTGGCTTGAATGGTAGACTGCAGTCTGGTTTGGCCAACCTTTGCAATAACACAAGGGTGAAAAAAAAAAAAGATAAGCCTTGCAAAGCTTGCATAAACACACACACACACAACTACATTCCCGCCAGTTTGTCTGTCAGTGTTTGAAGACGTCAGAAACCTCAACCAACGCCTACGCACTGTACATAACGTTAATTCTAGACCGATGTTTCGTGGTAGGTGAAATGAAATACTTTTAAATCTCAAAAACGAAATTGTTATGCACACACCTTTTATAACTTCATATTATTTGAGAGGCTACATAAAGGCAAGTAAAACATTTTTGATATAGCATTTTTAAACATACAGTATATAGTCCATGCACATAAAATAATATGGTAGCAGATGCATGTTAAAAATTCTAAACCAAGTAAAGATTTCAATTCAAGACAATTAATGAATTGAACGATTTGCGGAAATACCAGAAATGGTCCGTAATGTCAAGAATATTTTGAGTGACAGCATCCAGCACAGGCTGAGTGAAATCTCAGCGTCAAAGAACGACCATAAGGACAATAGCTAATATCAGCCGTGACTCATATTGACATCTTATAGACACAGCCTACTCTTTCTGACGCAAGCAAAGTTTTTAGCAGCACTTTCCATTTAGGTGTGCAGTGTGGTGCGAGAGGATGTGGTTTGCTCTGCACAGATAGCATCTACAAGCACAGAGTCTCTTTCCTTTCCTGTACTCAAAGTGATGGTTGCAAGCACAAGTCACACAGCAGGAGCAGTGGGAGTTTCATCCACTATGCATGAAACTTTCTCTTTGTTGCTTATGTAGAAGTCACGGACCTGCTATTTGTTGTGGCTTCGAACCATAAATTGTGTGAATACACAAGGGTGTGTGTATGTGAACGGATGTAAATTAGTTCTGAGATATAAAAAAAAAAAAAGTACTCTTTGGGAGCAGTAAGATTTTGTAAAGTTTTTGAAAGAAGTCTCTTATGCTCACCAATAATGTGAAATATTACACTTTAAAATGACTCGTTTCTATGTAAATATGTTGTAAAATGTGATGCAAAGCTGAGTGTGTCACATGATCCTTCAGAAATCATTCTGATATGCTGATTTGCTCTTCAAGAAACATTTCTGATTATTATCAATGTTGAAAAGTGTTGTGCCGCTTCATATTTTTGTGGAAACTGTGATGCATTTTTTGAGGCTTCTTTGATGAATAGAAAGTTCAAAAGAACATTTATTTATAAATGAATAAAATTTATAATATTTATATTTTTTACATAGAAACTTTATAAATGTCTTTACTATAAATCACTTTTGTCCAATTTCGCTGAATAATTGAATTAATGTCTTTCACAGTAATTAGTGTTGTGTAACTAGTGTAAAACCACACTTCTTTAGGGAATGTGGATCTGTTTAAAATTTTAGATGTTTTTCATAAAGGATAAAAGAAGGTAATCTGATGTTTGAAATATGTATTGTTTCCATGCATGCTTTTTCTGCATTCAAATGCCTGTTTTATTGTCTTAGTTGACTTGCAGATATGGGAGGCGGAGGCGAAAGTTTACAGGGACAAAAGCACGTCTGTAAGTTCTTCAAACTATTTGCAGAGTGAAATAATACATAATAGTGTTGTCACGATACTGGAATTTCTAACTTCGATACGATACCTCAATATTCGATACCACAGGGTTAAAAAACGCTGCATATACTGTCATATAGATATTTTTAATATTACTTCTTTTTTGTCCATCCATTGAAAGTCTAGGCAATCAAAAAATTCTTTTTAAAAACCTTTTAAGCTTTTTTCATATATAAACGTCGATCAATTATTACAATTTTCTCACAAATATTAGCTTACTCAATGTATCTGTTTTTACATTGAAGTAATTTTGTTGCAATAGCGTGCACTTCACAAGCTTGATTTCAAATGCAATTTGTTTATTAGTTCTTATTTTATTACTGATTACTTGTCTTTTTAATCCAAGTTACCTAACAATAGCACAAATAAATACAATAGAATAAAGAGACAAATGCAATAGACTGCTTTATTTTGCTCAGGTAGGTCTAACAGCAGTATTTAGGTAAGAAACGAAGTAATCAAATTTAAAATAAAATTGGATAATCTTCATTGTAACAATTAAATATAGATTAATCAATTAGTTGCACAAGGTAATCAGTCAAAAACAATAAGTGATTTTCTCTTCGTCTTTTGTTGTTCGATTAACAACATAGAGAGTGACGCGTTTATTAGGCTGCTGTCCCTTTAAGACCGGACACACGCACGGACGGATCCAAAACTTTACGACCGTGTTTACGTTAACACTCACGATGGGCATTGTGACATTTTTGAGTGTAATAATCTGCGAAAAAGAGTTCATTTTGACACTCGTATGTCAGAGGCGGCTTTATTATGTGAGCGCAAAATCAGCGGGAATGAGTAGAATTATGTGCAATCCCGTTCCGGTCACACCAACGCTATTTAACCGGAGTGAATGAGACAACTGAATGAGTGGAGAGCAAGAAAGCGCAACTTGAATTCAGATATTTCAGTATCGATACTTATCGAAATATCGATATTTTTGACAACACTGATACATAATGGTCTTCAATAATGGTGTTCGAAAGTTTAATGTAAGTTGTGTTCCTATCAGAACCTGCTGTTCTTGGAAATCCCTCCATATCGGGACCCCAACATCTACCATCCGGTCAAAGTCAGCTTTCACGTGCAGAATGGGAAGAAGAAATGCAGCCAGCCGCAAAACTTCACCTACACGCCCCTCTCAGGTACAGCCTTCGGTCCCTTCATGGTCAAATAACCGAGCTTTTTTGTTGTAAAACTGATCCGAATGATTTGGGTTTCCTTTCCAGTGCCGCAGATTAAAGCAGAGCCGCTTGAAGAGTACCAGTACACACAGTTAGGCTGCGCTGTGCGTCCCGTCATGGGCGTTTCTCCTCCCTCTTGCCATCTTGCGGACGGTTGTATGATCCCCCCCGGGCTGTCGTACCAGCGGCCTCAATCCGGCATGTATCCCGCTGTCCCGCAACACCACCTCAAACACCCATCCATTCGCTACCAGGTACCAGGAATTCTCGCCGGCTCCCCGGGTCACGCCTCGTGTATGGCGACCTCACATAGTGCGACCTCGGTGTCTACGTTTGTGTCTAACGCCTACCAGCACACCATAGCAGGCGACAGCATCCAAACGGCCGCCTCGTTATTTCCCACCCTTGACGTCTCAGAGCTGTGCTCCGCTGGGGCTCATCAGAAGGCGTATGGCTCGAGGGCGTCCCCGACCACAGGGAGGTCCCCGCCGGCCCGCAGCCACCAGCAGACGTACCTGCCCGTGCAGCAGCAGAGGAACGTCAGTCCTGTGAGAGTCAAGCAGGAGAACCTGGATCAGGCCTATCTGGATGATGGTTTGTGGGCATCATTACTCTGATCAGTTATAATTACAGTCAGGTTCTGGAAACACAAATCATATTCGTTTTCTCATAAGGGAAAATGATCTTTAACAATAACTTATCAACTGTTCAACTCGAGGCCGATTCACACCTATAAAGATAACTATAATGAAAACTATATTTGCGTCCACACCAGCGGTGTGTTTATTGTAATCTCACACGTGCGTACACCATGTTTTTGCTGTTCTTGATGCATTAAGAAGGCTTTAACCAGCAGATGTCCTCAGCATGCTATGTTTCGAGTGAATAGCTAGCGTAATCGATCTAATCTAACAGTGAATTTAGCTGTAGTCAACAAGATGAAGTCATTTAGATGAAGTCAATGCAGAATAAAAACAGCGCCAAGACTTTTTCACTGCAACTTCAAAGGAAGCAAGACAATGTTATAATATACTAGATGGAAACGTTCGTTGAGACAAACTTAAGTTGGTTTGAAAAAGCCTAGCCAGAAAATTTGAAGTAGTTTGAAAAGCGTGAAGTTTGAAATAGTTTAAGTTTTAGTTTCGAAGTTAGATAGATAGACAGATGGATAGATAGATAGTTAGATAGATAGAAATGGTCAGATGATAGTTAGATAGATAGATAGATAGATAGATAGATAGATAGATAGATAGATAGATAGATAGATTAGATAGACGAGTTTGAGTTTGAATGAGTTTAAATGGATTAGAAATAGTACATAGAACAGCAGCTTCATTGAGTCTAATTCCGTCAATGAAAGTCAATGGGATTTTTCCGAGTTTTAATCAGCATTTTTAGGAAAACCGTAAGTCCAATCAGTCTGAAAAGATAAAGCAACTCGAGTCAGAACAGTCTGAAGGTCTAGTCTGAGTTTGGTGGTTGTAGCTTGAAAAGTCTAGGAGGAGCGTTTAGAAATTTGGCTAAGAAGAAGAATAATAAGCTTAAGTAGCAGAACAGTAAGTTTGCTCTTTCAAGCCAACTTAAATATATATCATTTTAATTTACGCCGTTTGCTAGCCTGACATTGTTAATACTTCTCATTTATTCTGATTGTTTTCCATATATCCATGTTCTTTAAAGTATCCTTGAAAAGGAGGTTTTGACTAGTCAAACAGTGGTGGCTCTGAGATTAACTTCTCCGCAATGTCGTCCGCCATTTTAAATCCGTGAGCCCTTAAATTAGAAAGGATTCTGATTGGCTGTCGGTGTTTTATCGTTCAACAGCTGGAAAAAAATCATTCTAAAAGTGATCCCAATGATCTGGACAGTGCTATTCTTTTATATTTTTGAACTATATCTTTATCGATATCTTTATCATTATCATTCTTGGTGTGAAAGGGCCTTTATTTTTTAAATTAGATGTTTTACAGCGTAAATTGTGGAGAGAAACATGATTCTGCGGACAAATCTCCATTCACAGAACTGAAACAAGCAAATTGTGCCAAAAAACAGTTTAGTGCTCATCCACTCCCATGAAGCACTGTGAACGGCACAGTTAGAGGAAACACTTTACTGTAAGAGTCATTAGTTAACGACTTTATTTAACAAGAACTAAGAATGAACAAAACCTCTACAACATTTATTAATCTCAGTTAATGTTAATGTTAAAATCAAATCACTTGTAAAGTGTTACCGAGTCAGTCTCCCTACGCTCTCAAACCAATATATATATATATATAATATATATATATATGTTACACTATAACATGTATATATTACATAGCTATATTAAATAACTATATTATGTAACCAATATATATATATATGTTACACAGTGTTGCACCTTTGTCTTTTTCAATGAATTTCAAATACTTTTTTTCCTTCAAATGTTTGAAAGTTTGAATAGCAACATGCATAAAACACCTTAGCAACGCCCTGACAACCACCAACAGGTTCATTTTAGGTGTTTCACATTTTTTTGTGATTTTATTGAAGGGAAAATGTATATTTTTAGACTCTGGAATAGTTTCTTTTAAGAACCATCGTTTTAAATTTAAATTTCACCAAAGGTGTATGGCGTCACACTGTTGTGCCTTATATAGCAGATATTTAGCAGTTTCTTTCTGAGGCCTGCGCACGAATCTCTAATGTATGCCACTCTTATCAGGCGGCTCTATATGGGTCAGTGCCTCCGGTTCTGCCAACGCCTGTTAAATATTGAGCTCCTAGCAGACCTAAAACACACACAGGGACAAACAGGACACACCATTGATCTTTCAGGAAAGCATTCAATCACAAAAGCATTCGTATTGCGTTTATTCACGTAAAAGTCTGGAGCAGTTGTAATATTAGACCGCAGATTTGTTTGTTTTTGCGGCCGACGGTGTAGGAGTTACAAAGCATCCCACCGACGCTTCAGCTTCTATTTCAAGCCGATTATACCTGTAAGCGCTACCACTTTCGTCCCCTAATCTAATTTTAGACTGAAAACTTTCCATTTTTAGCCCACTAACTTGTCTCAGCAGAACAACAGGAAGCACGACCAAATAAAGTTATCAGGTTAAACTCTGTGCTGCCGGCTAGTGGAAGGTCAGGGACAGTGTTGTGTCTGGGTGGGGCACAGACTGACTGCAGTGTCCGACCTTGCGTTCATTCACGTCTGAGTGATGCATGTGCATCATAAAAAGGTGAAAACGGTGCATCACTTAGTAAAGTAACAGCACACTTCGTGTTGGAGCCGGTGACTTCACTTCAGCAAACACCACTAATGTTGTTTTTATTTTCCCTTGCAGTGAACGCTGTTATAAGAAGGGACCTCGTTCATAAAAATAAGCTCTAATGTGGAAGACAAACGACATCCTCCTTCATGAAACGGCGTCAGGCTGTTGAAGACGTCTTGGCATTGATATCTATTTAAATTGCTTGTTTTTCATCATATCTATGTTTTGTACACAAAAAGATGATTTCAGTAAGATCACGTTAGATGTAATATCAGTGTGTTATTGTTTATATATAATGCCTATTTTCTCAAATCATGTTTTTAATCAAACAGCGACCTTGTGAGACATATTTATCAATGTGTATTTCAAATAAAATGTTTTAAAGTGGCCGTTACTTTATTTGTTGGAACGAACCAAAACTGGATGCTGATTAGTTAGTAGTTACTATTCTTACACTTAAATATGTTTATGTTTGTGAGCATTATGAAAGCTTTTCTATTTAAAATGCAAAATAGTTCATACTGTTTCATATTTATGTTTCAAGAGTTCTAGATTCATGACAATATTCTTAAGGAAAATTTTAATTTATATATCAAATTCATATGTTTTAAATACAATTGTCAAATATTTTGTCCATTTATTAACCCTTTTTAAGTAGCAAGCATCTCTTGATCATGATGATTATCACTCATAAGAGATTTTATTAGCCAGATTCTAAAAATAAAATTAGCATGCATTTATCACTTGAAACAATCCATTTAGAATTTATATCTTTAAAAAAAAAAAGCATTAAGTATTTTGGGGATTACAACATTTTAGAAAGTGTATTATATATATAAAAATAAAATTATATATATAAATATATTTAAAAAAAAAATATATATATATGTATATATAAAAATAAAATTATATATATATATATATATATATATATATATATAAATAAAATATATATATATATATATAAAAAAAATATATATATATAAAAAATAATATATATATATATATATATATATAAATAAAATATATAAATATATATATAAATAAAATTATATATATATATATATTAAACTTGGATTAAACTATTATTGTACATAATTATCACCACAAACAAGCAGAACAGACGGTCATCAGTTTATTCAGATGAAGATCTTTAAAAAAGCCATAAAAATAACACTAAACATTATCCAAAAACAACGATACATGTATAATGTGTGACAAAAACACTGTTTTGAAGAACGTGGCAACATCCAAACTGGAATCAGATGTTATAATGGCTGAACTGAACAAGATCTGGTTCGACGCACATCCTCTAATGCTGTAAGTCAATCGCACAAGGTTCTGAATAACTACAGCATCTGTAGTGTTTCCCTCTCATTCACTCAACCGTCAGTATATACTCTATCTCTTCTTCTTGCTCTCCTTTTTCAGCTTCTGTCGGATTTGTTGAACGGGTCCCTTTGGCTTTCGGTTCTGCTCGGAGCTGCGAGCGTCGACCGGCTCCGACGGCTCCACCTACAATTATGAAATACATCAGAATGAATTCAATCGAATATGACATAGATCTCACCATACTTACCCAGTTGATTCATCATTATCACATCAAGACAAAAGCTTTGCCTGTAGTGTCTCGACTTAAAAAGAGAATACGCTGGTATTAACATCACGTTAATGTCAAAAATACAAAGTTATCATTGTTATACACGGGTGTAAAAGAGTTTTAAAGGGATAGTTCACCCAAAAATGGAAATTCTGACATTTGTTCATCTTCAGAACAGAAATGAAGATCTTTTTGATGAAATCTGAGCACTCTCCATCGACAGCTACGCAACTACCACTTTCAAGCCACAAAAAGGTAGTAAAGACATATAAATTAGTCCATGAAATGACTCGAGTGCGATTAAACAAAACACAATTTACCGTTTTATTTACAAAATATTAATACCTGACGCACGTGGCATCAGGTGACAACGTCAACATGCATCAGATTTCATTAAAAATATCTAATATTTGACATTCAGACATGAAGGCGAGTAAATAATAACAGAATTTGCATTTTTGAGTGCACTGTCCCTTTAAGAGACTCTACTATAAGAATTGTATGATTGTTTCGGTCTATATTTGGCTCACTTTTCTGAAAACTTTGTCCGGTGTCAGATATCATGGCAAATCTGTAATAGTGTAACTCGTCCGCACCTGTTCGTGGCTCTTGGATGTGGGAATAATTATAGCTAAAATGCAGATGAGTTGAAAAATGGCCCCTAGAAATAATCCATAACGCAAGAGACTCTCGAAGAGAGTGGGTTCGGGAACCTCCGGAGGAGACAGATCCAGATCTGACATGATGCTGCGGACAAACACACGTTATTCAACAACACACACTCACCAGAACATGGTATTACCATGGTACGTCTTCGTCAGAGATCACAAAACAAGTGAAAAACTAGCTCTGACGCGTCGCTATCATTACATCTATAAATTGAAACCACTTACCTCTCTCTCTCTCTATAAATGTAGCCCTAGCTGTGTTATGAAAGATTTAACAAAACGGCACAATTCTGTTTGTTGTCAGATTTAAGATGAACACATCCGGTGCTTTGCCTGAATGCGTTCGAGTTTGTTTCATCGAGCTTTACTGCCCCCTGCTGCACGGGAGGACACATCCTAGAAACCGATTTTGCAGCAGATACGGTGGGTTTTAATTATCTTATGTTTTAATTCTTAAGTGCATCGTTTAATATTAATATCTTTCATTTTACGTTTATTGGTGCCATTATTCAGGTGTAAATTAATGATCAAAGCACAGCTGAGGTAACGGGCTTTGTCACGTGGTAGCTGTTACTTTTCTCAGCAATGATCAGGATTGACCAATCACAGTGAGTCGATGATGTCACCAACCGTCACTGTTTGTATCAAGAATTATTGTAGCGTATTTAGTATATTTATTATCGCATATCGTTCATTTTTATTTTAATGAATATATATCTATATATGTATTTTTGGGAAATCCTTCATGCAGATTTCAAGGACATGTTTTAATGAGGCATGAATCGTTTAAATAACACATTTGATAGCACACAAGTGCGTTTTTCATTGTGAAAAAGTTCAACTGGACTAGATATAACACACACCCACAGTATAGCCTACATGAATAAACGTATCATTCATTCAAGGACTGACACACCACTGCAAACAAATATTATATTTAAAAGATCTTTATTTCTTATGATTAACTAATCGATAACTCATGGATAAATCTGCATGTAGATGTTCTATCGGTTGGTTTTCACATTGGTTGTACAGGATGACAAGAAGCTACACGAATCGCCAGAGGAAAGGCTTTCTTTTTCTTCACTGGCTGTGTTCATTTGAAGAAGGGGAATTCAAAGCATGCCAAAGCATCCACGAAAGGAATCGACAACACTGGAACCTCCACACAGGACGAACAGAAAAGGAAGGCGTCAGTTCTTTGGAAAGAGTCTTTACACGATGAACTGGGACTGTTAGGAGATGTTAGTAAGCTGAGATGTTGGCAGTATTGCATTGGGAAAGTCTTTCTTTGTGACTATATGGTCCGATATTAGAATGGAAACCTGTCTGAACACAGAAAGGGAAGGGGGCCAGTCGACTGGCATCCACAGTGTCCCAGGGAAGACTGGGATTTTGTTGCTTGCTCTGCAGAGGAATACCAGAGCCCTGCAGTTTGATCCACGTTCACAGAAGAAACATTAAGACATTATTCTACATTGGTCCTATTGCAAAACACGACACACAGAAGCGGACGAATACTCCTAAGTAGCTGTTCAACCAAACAGAGAGTCATATAAAAAAATTAAACGATTACATATAACAGAGCGAGTACAATGAATTTCTGACACATCTGAAGAAAATCTTTGATCATTGATTATTCATCTCGGATAAACATTCGGGAGCGCCCATCTAACATATGGAAATTAAATCCTTACAGTTGAATAATTATGAATCCATTAAAATAATAAAATGTGTAGTTATTCAGAAAATCATATGCAAACTCTCGTCCCGATAACATCCGAAATTAAATTTTACAAAAAATGACATAAATCTTGCATTTTTTGTTTTTTTAAAAAAAAGTCATGCCATTGAACACGTGGATCACCATTATGACTCGTACTACATTTTTGCAAGCAATTGTGTGATATCATGATATTATGAAAACATAAGGGCATCGCTTTCATACCCGCCAATATCGTTTGCTTATAATTCAATTATTGTGTAGAATTACAAAACAAAAACCGTCTTTGAACAGACAGTTGCACTTCTTTGCTCTCACATCATTTTGGCTCAAATGCGTGAAGGTTATTACATTATTGATTTCCGTTGAGGTGTTTGTTTTGTCCAAAAAAAAAAAAAACGATGAGCTCTTGCGAGGGCCCATGCATATGGCTTCTAGTTTCAGAAAGCGGTTTAACACACTGTACATTAGATGAATCTCACAAAACAACGTTCAGGTCATGTTTCACACTGAAATCAAAAGAAAGAAACAAGAAATATGAGAAAATGAATTTGCAATAGTATCATAAAAATGAAGGATATTTCCCCATTATTAAATTATCGCTATTTCAAAGCCCAAAAATGGTAGTGATTTTCTTTATGCAAAACACACTATTTGTTTCTTCTGATTTTGGGATGAAATGTGACCTGGATATGTTTTTGACATTCCTGTAACTTCACAAACGGAACATTTTTATTTCTTATTTTCACATCAACAGGACAGAATAAACGTGACAAATACATGTGGACTGGACAATAAAAAAGTAAATAAATGCAAATCAAGTCAAACTGACACCACAAGCATGAGTCTATCACTCACGTTACACACAGCTCTTAATTCAAAAGTATTTTGAAAAATCTATATATATATATATATATATATATATATATTTTCTTAAATGTCTTACACCCTTTCAGGGAAATTTCATAAAATGTGCATTCAGTGCATTATATCTTTCCTCTACGTTTTATTATCAAAATGACAAATGCCACACATACACAATATAATTATGCTCTATCTTTAAAACATGCTTCTATGTACATCAATTTATAGGTACATGCTGTAGAAACCGATTTGATCAATGCATATATACACAAGCATCGTTGGGGGTGGAGCTGGAGTCTGAACGCTTCGGATTGCTTTATTTTATTTTATGTGGGTGAAGTTTAACCACACGCCCAGTTAACCGCCACTTACCGTTCCGTTCCATTAAATACTTTGGCATCTCGGAGAGTGGAGTTTACTGAATGAACTCGGGAGCGTTTGAGCTCCGAACAAAGAAGGCAGTGACGTCAACCAGGTATTCAAATGTATGTGAAAATCTCTCAAGGACACACACCGACTGAGTGCAAATTTCATTTGTATGATCCCACAAAACATTCACAGCCAGCTTTAGTGAACACGACGCCTGCCAGGTGTATATGGGAGAGATATGAACATCTGGATTTGGCACTGTAATCACAGCATTACCCCGTATCCTCACCGTACGCGACGCGATAAAGTGTCCTAACCTGACACGAGATGATTCTAGAAACGTTTTCTATTTTTCTGCTGGTACAACAACAAAAAAGTATGATCATTTCTGCTACTGTTTATGTGCTTTATTTAATGTAAAAAACGAGTTTGAATATCATTTTGTGCGCCTTTTATCCACCTTATTCCTACGCCCCATGACGCTTATGGGTGTCACTTCCGTTACGCTGTAAACAATCAGCTCTATGAACGCATTAATGCGTTTTTTTTGTAAAGTGGTTACAATGAGATGACATTATTCTACTCACTATTCAACCATTGAACATTAAAAGGACATTTGAAAGTGTAAAAGCATCAACAAGATACTTTAAACAAACAAACAAACAAACAAAAAGCGCGATCCTTTCCACAGCAAACCCGTTTCCGCCACTGAAAAAAGAAGATTTTTGCGACTTTTTTTCTCAGAACTGAGATATAAAGTCAGAATTCTGAGATATTATGTCAGATTTCTAAGATAAACAGTCAGAATTCTGAGATAAAAAGTCAAATTCTGAGATAAACAGTCAGAATTCAGAGATATTAAGTCAGAATTCTGAGATATTAAGTCAGAATTCTGAGATAAAAAGTCGGAATAATCATTTTTTTTTTCAGAGGTGGAAACGGGCTTCCATAGCAAACAGACGAAAATCAAAAATGTTCATTAACTTCAGCATTGTCTGATACTATTTCAAAGTGATTTACGTCATTTTAATAAACTCTATTTACCTGTAAAAAAAAAAAAAATAATAAAAAAATAAAAATACCTGTAAAAACAAACCTTGGTGACATGAGGATTTGAGGGGAAAAAAACGAGTTTCTTCGAGCACTCCAGTGTATTATTAATGAGAAATACCTTGAATTAAATGGGGAGAACAGAACACAAATGTGCTGTACATGTTGTCCAGCGGGAATGCAAAGGGAAAGAAGAAAACAATCCCGAGGAAAAGAATGCAGCGACTGAAAAGTTCTTGTTATAACGCCACGTTTAAGTCTGAAAATAAAAACGTGAAAGAAAATCGACAGCTCTTGACGGATAACCTTTATTTGTACGGCTTCGAAATGATTCGTTTCAGTCTTTTTTAAATGGAAGTTCCCCAAACCGGAAGTGCCACCCATAATTCAAAGGCTCGTCAGGAACAGCCGCAAACAGGAGCAATGGACAATTCACCTCAGATCTTCAAAATAAATAAAAGGATGAAAAAACGTTCAATCTGTTTCATTGTGAACAGACAAATGTATTCTGTGACAAAGATTGTTTCAGTAACTCAGTATATTTTTAATTATCTCTGCCGCCAGAGAGCCCGCCCACACGCTCTTCTGATTGGCTGTTATTTTTTGATAGACATTTATGGAAGGCTAAAAGGTTCAAAAACAGTGAGTTTTAACATGTCAACAACACATAAAATACGTCTTTCACGTGTTATATACGTGTTGTTTGCACGTGTAATACATGCGGACACTGTTTGAACCTTTTAGCCTTCGATAGACTTTATCGCGTCGCATCTGGTGTAAGAGACTGTATTCGTGTGTCTATATCTTCACTCTGACTATGTGTAAACCATGCTTGACTAGTGTGGAAGTTAACATTAATGTATATTGCAACATCTCATGAATTATTAGCCCGTGTATTCCCATTTTTTAACACAGTCCTATCTAACTGCACTGTTATAAAACCATAGACCTGAATCTTCGTTCTTTTGGGCACATTAATGCTCATGTGTCTTATGATTCACCCACCGACGATGTAAACAACCCCGTCCCGTACTAGTTACGTCTCCTGGGATGTTTAACTGAACATGATCATTGCTTTGTTAGTTGTGCAAAAGTGTAACAGAAACTCTATTTGCACTTTTTTGATTAGGCACAAAATTCCAGCTTACAAAACCAGTTTATCCGACATCCTGAAACAAATTCCTTCCTGTTCATGAGATGAAATAAAAACCTTTTATAATATACAACCAGTTAACTGTTTGAAAATGTAGAATAATGTGACATGATGTGGGGAAAATTGTAGGGCGATTGTAAAAAAAAAAAAAAAAAATTGTGTTTACTGATTTTTTGTGCACTTTATCCACATTGTTGGTTTTTAACAATCAATGTTAAAAATTTTCACTCTTGCAGGCTACTCCTACTGCCATTTTGCTTTCATTATTTAGGTGCACATTGATGTTGGCAAATGTTCTTTCGGACCAAATGTGTCGTACTTGTCTGTTTCTCCCGCCTCGGTTTACGCTATGTGGCGAACATGTGATATTGTTCATCTTTTCAAGTATATTCTTTAGAGTATTCAGTTTTTTTGTTGTATGTGAAACAAACTGGCAGAGCACGTACAGATGAGTTTTGGGTGTCATGCAGTGATGGGTTGGTTAGTTAGTTGGTTAGTCGGGCTGAGATGTGAGAAGTTACTTCTTGGCATTAAGGGAAGCCAGAGCGCCGTCGATATCTTCCTCCGGTTGGAGGGGATGCCACTGGGCGATTGGGCGGCGTGGGTTGGCCAACATGTCGGACCAGTGCTTCAGCGCCGTGCCTGAGGCTTTGCTGCCAATGAAGATCTTTCCGATGGCATCGTTCTTGCCGATCTTGTCGTAGTCGAAGACCGTCACCACCACAATGATTTTCTGAAGTAGAAAAAGAAAAAACTTTTAGTTAATTCAAATGTATTTTTAAAATCTGGTTTTAAAACAACAACAACATTGGAAGTTTTGGAGCTTGAGGTGTTTCAGTGCAGTTTCCCCAAAATTGTGAATCTTCAAATTCAACCTTTATTCTGAGTCAAAGACAAAGTGCATATTTTTGTATTTTTAAATATTAAATTGAAAATTATAATGTATAATTAAATAGTATAATATCTAATATATTAACAGTTTGTGACTGTGAATTAAAGCCTAATTTTTTCATATTAAAACAATCAGATATTATATCTTAAAATATATTAAAAATTTGTGAACCCAAACCCATATACATTTTTTTGTGTTATACTTTATATATATATATATATATATATATATATATATATATATATATATATATAAAATATATATTCAATTTTGCTATATACTAAATAACATACATGCACATTCAGGCATATAATAAATAAAAATCAAACATTTAAACTATATACAATTGTCAAAACTTTGAAAGAAAAAAGTAAATAAATTATAATATATATATATATATATATATATAAAATTATATATATATATATATATATATTTAATAAAATATATAAAATGAATAAAAAATAAAATGAATAAAATTATTATATGTAATCTAGTCTAATAAATATAAGTATAATATAAATAGTATAATATTTTAACTATATTAAAAGTTTGTGACTATGCAAATCAAACCTATAAACATTCTTTTAAATATTAAAATATTACATTATAATATATAATAAAATAGTGTTATATATTAAAATATATTAAATATTTGTGAATATGTGAATCAAAACCTATGGATTTTTTATTTTTATATATTAAAATAATAATATAATAAAACATAATGTTTCATGCAGTATCTTAATATATAAAAACATAGTTTATTCTGTTAGAAACTCTGGTCTAACCTGCATTTGCTCCAGAGGGATCTCAAAGCTGAAGGATTCATTGTAGTATGGGTTCAGTGTGTTCTTCTTCACTGTAGTCTTCTTCTTCTTTAGGCGCTTTCCATTCTGCAATAGCTGGATCTTCACATACGGATCTGCCAAAGGTCAAATGTCGAGTTAATTTCATCAAATATATGAAACGTTTCTTTCTGTAGACTCAGGGTCTCGTATATCTCAGCTCAGCTCTCACCAGACAGGCCGCCCACGTCCATCTTCTTCAGGTTCTTGGCCTCAAGGATACAAACGGTCAGTTTGCCCGCAGTAGGAACGTAACGCAGGGAGATGCAGATGTCACCAAGCTTCTCGGGCTGTATGGAAAAGATATCGATATGTGTGACCATCTACTCATCTCCAACACAACTGCTTATTTTCTTTTCAAATGGCTTGGGAAGGTTAAAAACCGATGATCATTTAATAATCACCTCCTCTTTCTCAGCGCTGTCCAGGTCCCTCCACTCTTCAATCGGCTGACCCAGATCCAAAGTGTTCATGGGTAGTTTTACCTCACCGATGATGTCATGTTTGGAGAAGCGGTCATAGTCGTACACACACATGACCAGAGTCTTCCCACCCAGCTCTTGGTACGGCATCTAACATTGAGAAGAATTGACATATATAGGTTTCAAACAGTTTTTGCAGAGCTGAGTGATCTGAGTGTAGAATATACTATTGAATATTGTTGTATAAAGTAGATTTAAATTGTTCTGTCACAGACCGACAGACAGATAGACAGACAGATAGATAGATAGATAGATAGATAGATAGATAGACAGATAGATAGATAGATAGATAGATAGATAGATAGATAGATAGATAGACAGATAGATAGATAGATAGACAGACAGATAGACAGACAGACAGACAGACAGACAGACAGATAGATAGATAGATAGATAGACAGACAGACAGACAGACAGACAGACAGACAGACAGACAGACAGACAGACAGACAGACAGACAGACAGACAGACAGACAGACAGACAGATAGATAGATAGATAGATAGATAGATAGATAGATAGATAGATAGATAGATAGATAGATAGATAGATAGATAAAGCATAGAGAGATAATCAAATAGTACATCTTAAAATATATAAAAATATATTTGGATTTTTTTTTAAAGAAAATTAAATATATTCTTATAAAATATATTCTTAAAATATATTAAAAGTCAAAGCCTATAAACATTTTTTTAAAAAATATTAAAATATAAAATTATAATATATAATTAAATAGCACAATATCTTAAAAATGTATTTAAAAGTTTGTGACTGTGAATTAAAACATTTTTTAATTTTTAATAACATAAAATATTAAAATATCAAATCATAATATATAATTTATAATAATTATTATTATTAATACAACTTTGTGACTTTGTGAACCCAAACCCATATACATTTTTAATATAAATTATAAAATATATAGTCACAATATTAAAATTTAAACAAAGCGTGTTAATGTTTTTATTTTTAAAATATTTTAAAATATTAAAATATACATTTATGATACATAATCAAATAGTATAATGCATTAAAATATATTCTAAAATATTTTAAAATTCAAACAAAGCCTATTAACATTTTTCATTTTTAAACATTTTTTAAATATTAAAATATACATTTATAATACATAATCAAATAGTATAATACATTAAAATGTATAATAAAATATTTAAAAAGCCTATTAACATTTTATTTTTGAACATATTAATAAAAAATATTAATATATATATTCAAAAATATTTATATATTCGCATTTACAATTAATTTTCCTAAATAATATGTTCTTGCAAACGATGTGAAAAATAATTACATGCAAAAACCTCCTCCTCACTTGGCTTTGTTTTCTCGTACAGTGTGCAGATACGTGGGATCCATTTTTAGAAACACAGTCAGCCGCTCTCACTGTAAGGCAAGGACTTTGAAGATGGCCAATTGTTCCTGTCCTAGATCACTTTTCTGAGAGTGAGAGTATTAGAGCTCTAGCAGTGACCGCCCGAGGATACGCGGCCCCTCCGGAGCTCATTACCGACTCTGGGAGGGAAACTAAAGCTCATTCAGGAGCTGCGGGAAGCATTAGGACCAAAACACTGGTGATGCCGAAAACAGCCTATGAACACTAATGACAGACCAACATCACTGGAGGCAGTTCAGCATTTTTGTTTTATTCGATATTTGTTAGAGCCAGGGGTTTTCTGATCATGCAAGTTTTATTATATACTACTTGATTCAGGATAATAATCCTTTTAGGATAATATCATAATAGGCCCCGCTTTACACATCAATATTTGACCAATACAATTACAATGAGTCATTTAAAGATCAAACAGCTCACCTTGAAGACAAAGGTTTCATTGAACACTGGGTTGAGGGTCTTTTTGTGCACCTTGGTGTCAAACTTTTTCTTCTTATCTGGTAGGATGAACACTTTAACGTAAGGATCGGACGTTCCGCCAGAGTCCATGGAAATCAGGTCGGCACATTGCAAGATTCCGACTGTCAGCTATGAATAAAAAAAAAAAGAGATTTAATAAATGAAAAGGATTTCTAATAAAAAATCCAAATTGAGATCTCTTTAATATATCAATGAGATAGAGATTCTTCTTAAGGAATTTAAATTTTTCCTTTGGGATGTGTGGGCTGTGAAATGTCTGTCAGGCTTTATGCATACATTTAAACAAAGCCTTAATCATAAATACATTACTGTTCAAAAGTTGTTTATTAAAAATAAATATATAATTCTATTCAGTAAGGATGCATTACATTGATCTAAAGTGACATTAAAGACATTTATAATGTTACAAAATATTTCTATTTCATCTTTCAATTCATAAATAAATATAGTTTCCACAAAAATGTGAACTGTTTTCAATATTGATAATAATCATAAATGTTTCTTAAGCAGCAAATCGTCATATTAGAATGATTTCTGAAGGATCATGTGACACTGCTGAAAATTCAGCTTTGATCAGTGGAATAAATTAAATTTGAAAGTTTATTCACATAGAAAACAGCTATAATTGTTTTTATTGTATTTTTGAGCAAATAAATGTAGACTTGGTGAGCAGAACAGACTTCTTAAAAAACATTTAAGATCTTTCCGATCCCATACTTTTCAGCAGCGCATGTCATTTTCATCTTCTGTTCCAACGATACTCTAGCAAAATCCTGGGACTTTATGCATATTAAAATTGAATCTGACAGCATAAAGAATCATAGTGACAATATCAATCCACTGTCATTAAAGGGTTAAATCACCCAAAAATGAAAATTCTGTCATCATTCACTCACCCTCATGTCATTACATCTCGCATCGAAAGATATTTTTAATGAAATCTGAACGATTTCTTTCCCTCCATTGGCAGTTCAATAACACCCACTTCGACACTTCAAAAAGCTCATAAAGAGATCATAAAACGACTGCATATGAATTGAGCGATTTAGTCCATATTTTTTTTCGATCACTTTATATGATGAACACATTTAATTTAGGCTTTTATCCCAATAAACATTCATCAACGCACACATCAGTTACGGTAAACGGAAGCACGTTTGTTTGATGTGTACGAGAACCAATGAGATTCGTTCTTGTGTCACGCATCACGTTTGAGCTTCCGCAAGAGGTTCGTTTTCAATCGTCAAGCAAGTACGATTGAGCTTCTACATTTACATTTAGTCATTTAGCAGACGCTTTTATCCAAAGCGACTTACAAGTGAGGAAAACAAACAAGCGATTCTTCATGAATTGGCAAATAACACAGGAAGTGCTCACAATACAAGTTTCAGGCAAGCTAGAGTAGGAAGGGAAAAGGGAAGGAAAGGGTTTTTTTTTTTATGAGGGGATTAAGTGTTCACGGAAGAGATGAGTTTTCAGCTGTCTCTTGAATATTGCCAGGGATTCTGCGCTCCTGATGAAAGTAGGGAGATCATTCCACCAGCAGGGAGCAGTGAACGAGAAGGTTCTGGAGAGTTGAATCTGTGAGCTTCTGTTTATGTTCGCTGATCAAAATTTATGTGAATGAAAGCCTAAATTTAATCCGTTCATCATTTAAAGCGATCGAGTCTCTTCAGAAAATATGGACTCAATTCATACGGATTAGTTTTACGATCTCTTTATGAACTTTTTGACGCATCAAAGTGTCCGACTGTCAACGGAGCGACAGAAAGCTCTCATTTGTGTTTGGAAGACGAACGAAAGTCTAATGAGTTTGAAACGGCATGAGGGTGAGTCATTAATGACAGAACTTTCATTTCTGTGTGAACTATTCCTTTAATGTTTGTTGAAGCTCGTTTTGGAAATCAACCTACAGCTGTGACTCAGCAGAGAGCGCTAAACACTGTCATTAGCAGATAAGATACAGCACTGCATGAGCGCAAACTTTCTCCAACATCCTCACGCAGGGAACTTTTATTATAAAGCATATATAAGTATTAGTTAGAGGAATAGTTCAACCCCCTCACCCCCCAAAAAAATAATAATCCGTCATTATTTACTCAGGCTCATGCCGTTCCAATCACGCCATACAAAACATTCATCTTCACACAGCTCGTAATGCATTTTAATATTAGACGAGATGAAAGCAGTCATCCTAACCTTGTTATCGTTGAAGTCATAATCCAAAGAGTACTGAAGCTTTCCGAGTTTCTCCACTTCTTTTTCCTCTTCCTCTTTCTCCTCCTCTGTCAGACCGGTTTCTCCTTCTTCATCATCGTCATCCTGTTGTTTCTGTGGGGCAAATGGCAAATTGTTTTAGCTATCCGGGATGAAAGCACGTCTGGCTCCTGTGTTTAAAGCATGCCACAAGCTCAGGGCCCGGTCAGTTGCAGTAAGGTTGGAGAGATGCTTCTATCTGGCCTGACCTGCTAGTCATCTGCCATAGCGGACTACTGTTGTCATTCAGGGCTGGATGTTGCAAATGACTCAAGTTCACAATTTTTATTGGTGACACTTTTTTTCTGTTTGCAATTCAAAAGAGTTTAACTTCTTTCCATAATTGAATTACATTTTGACTCTATATTCAAATTAGGTCTTCGGAAAAACATGACGGGAGCATTTATTGATATGCATAATTCAGTGTGCAAGCATTTTCTCATCATCAGCTTGATAAATTTAACAGTTCATCAGTGGATACTCCGGGGAACGAGTGATGACAGCAGACGTTTAAAGAAGAACAGACTCCTTTGTGCTATTCTGGGCGTATGAAACGCTGACATGTCGTTCTTGTGTGTTTTTGAACATCATCCAAACTGTAGGAAGAGAAAAAAAAATCTATGTGTAGGACTAATTTTTTTGTTTCCACAAATAGGTCACAATTCCAGCGTTATGCGCTGGCCGCAAAAAAGTATTTGGACACTAAGCCACACTTCATTAGATCAAGGGTTTTCAACATTAAATACATTATGTCATCCATCTACCACATTTCTGGGTTAAAAACAACCCAAGTTGGGCTGACAAACCCAGCTGTTTGGTTAAATATTTGACCAACCTGCTGGGTAGTTTTATTTAACCCAACTATTGTTTAAAAATGACTGCATTGTGTGCTTAAAATGAACCTAAAGTATGTTGGAAGTGAACATTTATTGATATGTTTAATAAATGAACATTCATTAATAAGTTTAACCGTTATACAATAAACATTTATTAAATTGCTTATTAATAAATGTTCACCTTTTGATAATTATTGCTGCCTCTAGTAATTATTTGTCTGATTTTGGGTTCATTTTAAGACAGCCATATAGTCATTTTTAAACAATAGTTGAGTTGAATAAAACTGATCAAGACATTTGAAAAACATTTACCCCAACTGCTGGGTCAAAACAACCCAATCGCTGGGTTTGTCCATTTGTAACCCAGCATTTTTTAGAGTGTAGAAATGCATAGAATATTGTTTAAGAAATTATTTTTCAATTAATCAAATATTTCTGTGTGTCTGAAATGCCACTAGGATATTTAAATGACATTACGACATTTTTAAATGTGGTTGAAGTGTCTAAATATTTTTTGGGGTCACTTTATGTGAAGATGCTGCAGAACAGAATTATTAAGCTATATGCATAATATGCCACGTTGTGAGGACTTTAGAATTCGGGACTCAAAAGTTTTACAATTTATCTCTGTTTTTATCTTCCATAAGGAGTGTAAACTGATTTAAAGATGTTTAATGTGCCACCAAAAAAAAAAATTGTCACTCTCAAGTCGTTTCCTTACCATATCCATATAGCAACAAATTAAAGGGCACAGCAGAACATGTGCTAATTTTAAAAACAAATTGATCATATGTTTCGAAAAATATATATATGCATATATTCAACTAATTATATGATCATAGAGCTTATATGACAAGCAAAATAAATGATATTTATAGCTTTAGATATTTTCAGGTTTGCTGCTCGTTCTAAACCCTGAGACATCAGGACTTTCAGTGCAGTTGAAACAGCCATGCCCTTTAAACACATGCATTCATTGTGAGTCTTGTGGGTCGTCTCTTGCTAAACATCTTGCCAGTATTAGTGGGTTAATAATTAGTTATTCCATTCACACCTAATACACATTTGTCTCTTTGTTATTGCATTATCATTCTTCCACTTAAGTGGGGGTTTCATTTGCTTTGTAACTTTCCTTTGTTTTTAACTGTATTCTTTTCAAGCAGCAGGTACAAAAAGGCTTAAAACAAGGAAGTTACAACAGCCATTCCATCCAATCCCACCCACGCGGTGCTAGCACTCAGCGGCCAAAACAGCTGTGCCGTTCATCCGTCCACCTACCGTAGCGCCGACGCCCATGAGCGTCAAGAAATGCGGCGCATTAGACACATAGCGGGAGGAAGGAGAGCAGAGAGAGAGGGAGAGGTTGAACTCACGACACACCAAAAAACAAAACGAAAGACAGTCAAGACAGTAAACAACACCATGAGAACCATTTTGAGAAATGACACTGTGATGTTTAAGACATCTGCATGAAAAAAGGTCATAAAGTTGGACTTAAAGTAACGTTTTAAGGACCATACCGTGAAATGAGTGTCTTTTCCATATCAAATGATTTCTGTAAGATTCAATATGTATATTTTATCAGACCAAAAATGTCATAAAGTGTTGCACTATCCGTCTTATTGTATTTTTTCTCATTTTAAATACATATATAAATAAGTGCTAATAGAATACAGAGAAGGTGGAAACATTTCAATGAGAAAAGTGCATTAATGGTGAGGATTTTGACACTTTTTGTCAATTACACTGTTGTGCCAGTAGGTGGCGAAAATCGATTTAGTTTTAAAATGAGTCATTGATTGAATCACTTCACTGATTCATGACACTGTGATGTTTAAGACATCTGCATGAATAAAGGTCATAAAGTTTGACTTAAAGTAACGTTTTAAGGACCATACCGTGAAATGAGTGTCTTTTCCATATCAAATGATTTCTGTAAGATTCAATATGTATATTTTATCAAACCAAAAATGTCATAAAGTGTTAGTAAATTTCACTATGCCATCTTATTGTATATTTTAAATACATATATAAATAAGTGCTAATAGAATTTGAATAGAATAGACACTTTTTGTCAATTACACTGTTGTGCCAGTAGGTGGCGAAAATCGATTTAGTTTTAAAATGAGTCATTGATTGAATCGCTTCACTGATTCATTCAGCAATAAATACTTGATACATTCAGCGAAGTGTGCATACAATGGACACTTTACTTTCCCATGAGGCCACGAGAGAGGATTTGTGAATGGCAGTGAAGTGACGCAACTAGTAGGTCACATGATAATGACAACATGGCGAACGTAGGATGTCCCAGATTACATTTATACTACATAAAACGTACTTTTTTAGTGATCACGAAATAATTTCTTATTCAAAATAAGTAACTACTCGAGAGTATGCAAATCCGGACGCAGCCAGTGAGTCATTGAATCATTCGCTCAACAATTTCAACGATCCATTCAGTAACAATTTAAAGGTTCAGTATGTAAATTTTATGGTTTCCAATGGTTCCATCTGCACTCATCCACCCTCCCTTTTGAAGTACATAGAGAAGCTACGGTGGCTGACACAGGACAAAGATGTCATCGTCTGAGACAGCAGAGAGTAGACATTTAAGCAATGGGGCTCTGTAGAGCAATTTGTCCGTTTAGGGCTACTGTAGAAACATGGCGGCGCAAAAGAGCGACTTCCATGTAAGGGGACCCGCGGTGTACGTAGATAGAAATGGCTCATTCTAAGGTAATAAAAACATAACGGTTCATTATGTGAGGTCTTTATATACCACTGAAAACATAGTTATGTATAGCATTTCTGTTCATAGATCCTCCTAAATATTACACGCTGGACCTTTAAGTGACTGTCTTTATGAATGACTCATTGGATCATTTGAAAAGCAACTAGTTTGAATCACGAGTTGCAACTATTTTTGCACAAAGTAACTGATTATATTGTACATAAAATGTAAGTTACTCAATATTAACGTAATATTAACATACAGTTGGTCTGAATTCTGTAACGTTATCTCATTATATAATCAAAGGCACTCATTTTGCAGAATGGCTCTTTTTCTGATCGAAATCACATGAGCAACATGTAATGGAACATCCAGTGTACCATTTCTCTTCAAAGAAATCAAAACACTCATTTACCCACAAACACAATAAAGCAAACCATGAAGCTAATCACATAACAGACTCTCCTTATAATCAGTGCAACCCACACTAAAGTGGTCTGAGGCTTGTTTTCATTTCTTAACGATGCAACACTAATTTCTGTTGATATTCCCAGATAATGCAGAAGTTAATATAATCTAGTTTTAATTGTAACGCTAAACTGATTGGAGTGTGCATCAGGACTTTTAACTACATTATTTAACGCCCTCGTGGTGGGGCTACTGAACGCCGTTACATACATCTCCACCCTGCATGTTCTTCATGTTGAAGCCATCCTTTCCCTTTTTGCCTTTCTTGTTCTTCTTCTTCTTACAGCAGCATTTCTTAATGATACAGAAGCAGCAGGTGAGGATGAGGAGGGCGGCCACTACAGCGATGGCAATGAGTGCCCATGGAGGCACTGCAGAGCATCATGGGAAAAAAACAGAGTCATTCAGTTGTCACAGAGCAGCATGTGAATGATTATTGCTTGAAGGTGAGCAAGTTATGACCACAAACACAAACATGTTTTCACTTAATGTTTTAGGACGGAGCTTCCCAAACTTAAGAGGGGTAATGTCCCCCAAAAAACATTGCAAAAGCTCCACGACCGCGCCGTTAAAAAAAATATACACCGACATTTACCTACAAATACATTTATTAACAAGTTTGTAAGAATTTCATGTGAACTATGATGTAAACAATCTTTACAAATATATTTAAATCCATAACACTAACCTTACATACTTTCAAAAAAAGTCTAATTTTAGAACATTTGGAATATTTTAATTATTTTAATATATTGATTTGGACTAGCTACGGCCCCCCTGCAATACCGCTACAACCCACCAGGGGTTGCGGCCCACAGTTTAGGAAGCACTGATCTTAAAGGGTTAGTTCACGCAAAAATGAAAAATCCTTCATTCATTTCTCACCCTCATGTCGTTTCACACCCGCAAGTCTTTCACTCATCTTTGGATCACAAATTCCATTCTTTGACGCTTAATAGTTCATAAAGAGATTATAAAACTAACCCATTTGAATTGAATTGAGTCCAAATTTTCTAAAGAAACTCGACCGCTTTGTATGATGAACAGGCTTATATTCGCATAAACGGAAGCGTAACTATGTTTGCTTGACGTGCGAGAACCAATTCTCGTGTTACGCATCATGTTTGAGCTTCACTGATCAATGTTTACATGTGAATAAAAGCCTGTTCATCATTTAAAGCGATCGAGTCTCTTCAGAAAATTTGGACTAAACCAATTCACGTGGATTTGTTGTACGATCTCTTCATGAACGTTGCGTCGACTGTCAATGAAAGCTCTCAGATTTCATCAAAAACATCTTAATTTGTGTTCTGAAGATGAACGAAAGTCATACGGGTTTGGAACGACACGATGGTGAGTAATGAATGATTTTTGGGTGAACTAACCCTTTAAATAGAGTGAATTGGGACTGCATGTCGATTTGAAGAGTTACAAGAAGAAAGCCGTTCTTTATTGCACTTCTAGATTAGAGAGAAGGTCGGTTTGGTCACAAGTCTGAGGGTGGGACAATTTGTCCAGCATTTAAATCCATAAAACATCTTCAGCATAATGATGCACTATTGATTTTCTTGATCTAGCAAGACTGTAAAACATCTCTGCAGGACTTACATGGGATTTTATCGATCTCATTGAGAAACTTGCTCTTGATTTCCTCAAAGACATCATTCTTGTTGACGGGAGCCTCGGATTCAGTGGAGTTGTCTGCAGGTGTGGAGACGGCGGGGGCCATCGTCATTGTGTGCGACGGGTGGGTGCCGCCGGGTCCCGTGGGCTCTGGGCCCACCATGGCTTCTGGCTTCTTTTTGAAGAGGTTCCACTTCATAATATCTGGCTTGACCGCTCAGGAACCCTGGAGGAGTTAAAGAGACCACACACACATTTAAAACACATTGGATGCTTTTGATCTTAAGGACAATTGTGGCCTTCAAAAACATCAGGGACTATATATATATATATATATATAAACTTAAATGCAATTTTCACAACATATTTATTATTATTATTATTATTATGAGAAACTTCAAAACAGAAGCTTCTTGAATAAATGACAAAGAAGCGAAAGTAAAAGAAAGCAAGACCAAGACCTCTCAGAACTGACGGTGGACGGCTCTTTTTAATAATGAAATGGATGGCCTTGCATTTAAATAATGAAATAAAGCGTCAGAGGTTCAGGCCATTAAAGGATGCAGTGCAACAATGCACTGCAGGACAAAACACAAGACATGTTGTCCTGGGACGCCTCAGTGCTTTTTGCACCAGTTTTGTTTAGCATCAAATCCAGCATTATTACTCGCATGTACTCGTTTGCAACAGAAATGGGAGACAATTCTGCCTCTGATTTGACTTTCCCTGCAGCATCCACTTTTAAAATGTCAGATAATATCTGTTGTCAATGCTGATGGCTTCTCACAACCTTGTGAATGAAAACCTGTAAAAAAAAATATGACTTTAAATCAGGGCAGTTCTGTTGGCAGGTTGTATTTTGCAAGATAATATTTAAAATGAAACGAAACAGGAAGAAAATGTTGTCTTAACTGAGAGGCCTAACATGTATGGAGATAAATATGTCATGGATGAAATGAAAAATAAAGGTTTGAGACTAGATGGCAACCAGCAAAAAATTGCAGGATGTCTAAATAACATGATTTTGGGGGGAAAAAAATGAAAAGATGAAAATCCTGGATGTGATTAGACAAACAAATGCTTAACTGTATAAAAGAATTCTAGTTTCGTTTTCCATTCTCTTCATTTTTTAAATGAAAAAAAAACAACAACAATTATTTAATTAATTAGATAATTATTATTAAAATGAAAAAAATTAAAATAGCTCATTAATAACATTAAATTAAAAAATATTGATAAAATAATTGATTTAAAATAATACAGTAAAAATAAATTATTATTATTATTATTATTACAAAATTAAATTCCATTCTCTTCATTTTTTTATTTTAAAAAATATAACAATGAAAAAAATACATATTAAATATTTAATTAAATAATTATTACTAAAATATTAAAATAACTCATTGATAACATTTTAAATTAAAATATTGATTAAAATAATTGATTTCTGAAAAAATACAGAAAAATATTTAGAACCATTATTTAATATAATTAAATAATTATTACTAAAATATTAAAATAACTAATTAATAACATGATTTAAATAAAATAACTGATTTAAAATAAAATAAAATAAATGATTACAAATGAATTTATTAATATATATATATTATTGTTTAATATTTTTTTTAGAATTGCAATGGATAAAAGACTTTTTGCCTTTCTCCCTGCTTACACCTCAGCAGATGGGAATTTTACTGTCAAAGAGATAAACAAAAAAGAGAAGCAAATAAGACCATAAAATAAGATTTTGAGCTTCTGATCAAGTAAGAGTTTCTATGCAAATGAACAGTGTTGATAATAAAAATCCCACTACTGAGTAGGTTGAAATAAATATTTTAATACACTTCATAGACACTTAATGTTTTCTCTAAGTTTTGAATGAGAAAAATACACAATTTTCTACAATCGACGCAGACACCGATATAGATTTATTTAGTATTAGCAAATGACCTAAAATTCCCTAAAACTAATTCCACACACTCTATTAATTAACTAACAAACACTTAAGTTAATGGTAAATGCACAAAAGAAGCAAAGCGCTGTGTGTGTTTATATCGATTATTTTATGTATTACACATGGTCGTTGTTGCGATTGGCTTCTGCTGTCCAGGATTTTCAGCGTTTTGCTCTCGTATCCGAGCGATGATTGAGAAAAACAATCAAGGCTTGCCTCTTTCACCGCCACCCACCAAGAAACAACCATAAATACTAATCAATACTAATCTAAACAAAGCCAGCTATTGACTATGACTTGTGCTCTGTTCTTCTCCGAAAGAATCAAATGGGTTTGATTTACCAAATGCACATCTCCTTCCGATCCATGCTGGATAAATCTTCAAAATGACAAGATCCACAGCCTCTACCCCTCAATGCATGCAAAACCAATCTGCACTGTTTAGGTGGCAATCACTGCTGATACCAGCGTTCGAGGAGCTGCATTGATTTTCTCAAGTAGCTCGACATCTATCCGTTATCCTCCGCCGCTGCCGCGCTCACCTGCTGCACGCCACTGACATTTGCGTTCGGGCGGCTCTATTGACTGACAACGCTGTGTCACCATCTCTGTTCCCCTAGAGTAGAGAATGCGATGAAGGCGCCCTTTACGGGCTCGCGAGGACGCTCCACCGTGGCCGGATGAGGGCTGCTGTGTATAAGAGGTCGGTCTGGAAGGCTTGGTCATTTTCCCAATGGGAATAATAAAAAAAAAAAAAACTCTTCAAGTTTTAAGTCTCCAACCAATTATATTACATATCAGTTTTTGTTTTTTAACGTAAATAAATATGTTTTTTGTGTTCTGACAAGACAATATATTCCTATATTAACTAGTGTTGGGCGGGCTAGTTAACATTAGCCAATATTAAACAGCTAGAATCCAATGCAATTAACTGTACTTCCGAGCAACTTGATGGATGTCACTTCAGGATTTTGGGTTCTTCAAGAGGAATTTGTCAAAAAAAAAAACCTCTAAAAATACTTTCATTTAAAATTAAAATTAAATAATAAATTAAAAAAATTAAATTAAAATTAAAGTATTTTAATAAATTAATTAATAAAATAAATAAATGAATTTAAAAAAATTATAAAATAAATACATTAAAATAAATTAAATTAAAATAAATTAAAATTTACTTTATTTACTCTAAAAAATAAATTAATTTATAGGCTGCTCTTCACAATCACACACTTTTAATATACTTTAGAATACTGTACTGTGCGATTAAATAATAATTTTTAAATGAATATTTTATTATTTAAGAAAAATTCAAAAATGCTTATAGGCTTTGATTAACATAGCCACAAACATTTAATATATTTTAATAAACTAATTAATTAGATAAAATAATTTTATACTTTAATATTTAAAAACTGTTTATATGCTTTACAAACGTGTAAAATATTTTAAGATATTATACTATTTGAATATTTACTATCGATCTATCTATCTATCTATCTGTTGTTCTATATATCAATCTATCTATCTATCTATCTATCTATCTATTTATCTATTGTTCTATCTATCTATCTGTCTATCTATCTATCTGTTGTTCTATATATCAATCTATCTATCTATCTATCTATCTATCTATCTATCTATCTATTTATCTATCTATCTATCTATCTGTTGTTCTATATATCAATCTATCTATCTATCTATCTATCTATCTATCTATCTATCTGTTGTTCTATATATCAATCTATCTATCTATCTATCTATCTATCTATCTATCTATCTATCTATCTATCTATCTATCTATCTATCTATCTATCTGTTGTTCTATATATCAATCTATCTATCTATCTATCTATCTATCTATCTATCTATCTATCTATCTATCTATCTATCTATCTATCTATCTATCTATCTATCTATCTATCTATCTATCTATCTGTTGTTCTATATATCAATCTATCTATCTATCTATCTATCTATCTATCTATCTATTGTTCTTTCTATCTATCTATCTATCTATCTATCTATCTATCTATCTATCTATCTATCTATCTATCTATCTATCTATCTATCTATCTATCTATCTGTTGTTCTATATATCAATCTATCTATCTATTGTTCTATCTATCTATCTATCTATCTATCTATCTATCTATCTATCTATCTATCTATCTGTTGTTCTATCTATCAATCAATCAATCAATCTATCTATCTATCTATCTATCTATCTATCTATCTATCTATCTATCTATCTATCTATCTATCTATCTATCTATCTATCTATCTATCTATCTATCTATCGTTCTTTCTATCTAGCTATCTATCTATCTATCTATTGTTCTTTCTATCTATCTATCTATCTATCTATCTATCTATCTATCTATCTATCTATCTATCTATCTATCTATCTATCTATCTATCTGTTGTTCTATCTATCAATCAATCAATCAATCTATCTATCTATCTATCTATCTATCTATCTATCTATCTATCTATCTATCTATCTATCTATCTATCTATCTATCTATCGTTCTTTCTATCTAGCTATCTATCTATCTATCTATTGTTCTTTCTATCTATCTATCTATCTATCTATCTATCTATCTATCTATCTATCTATCTATCTATCTATCTATCTATCTATCTATCTATCTGTCAAAACATACATACATACCCAGATAAAACATAATAAACTAAATAAATAAATTCTGGGTTAAAAACAACCCAAGTTGGGTTGAAAATGGACAGACCCAGTGATTGGGTTAAACCTGCTGGTTAGTTTTATTTAACTCAACTATTGTTTAAAAATGACTATATGTCTGGCTTAAAATGAACCCAAAACCCATTAAAAATTAGACACATACTTACTAGAGACAACAATAATAATCAAAAGGTGAACATTTATTGATGTTACCTATAATGTTTATTGTTTAATTTCTTTCATAAAAATCATTAATAAATGTTCATTTGTTCAACACATTAATAAATGTTGATTTCCAACATATTTGGGTTCATTTTAAGCAAGCAATACAGTAAATTTTTTAACAATAGTTGAGTTAAATAAAAACTACCCAGCAGGTTGGGTCAAACATTTAACCCAATCACTGGGTTTGTTCATTTTCAACCCAACTTGGGTTGTTTTTAGAGTCTAGCGTTGTAAGACGTACTGCTAAATGCATAAAATGCAAAATTAAATCAATACTGATATGTTGTGTCTCATTCTCATTGCACATGTGAGATGTGATCTGCTTGAGCTGCACACACAAATAATGTTACAGATCCATCTAACAGAGCAACCGAGACAGTTGGACAGAACTGGGATATGCGGTCAGTCGGCACATGGGGTTTCACCCTCATTATGTGTGTCTGTGGCTGGGACGCAAGCTGGATTTGGACATACATTCGTCTAGATCTCCATCCGACCTGGAAACAGAAGTAATTAGAGACTGCAATGTGAGAGTTTGCCTCTGTTTGTGTGGAAAAACCAGAGTGAACAATCCCTGAGGAAATCAATAACCTTAGAAGCCATAAGGCAAATCAGGTACGGCTCAAACTACCAGCCGGGATCTTTATGTGCTCTGTCATTGATACGCTTTTATTTTGTGTACTTCTTAAATGCCTTAAAGACCCTGTTAGCATTCGCATTTTCCTGAGAAACATCCTCCCACAACCAGAGAGCTTCATAAACGTCTCGTCTAATGAATGGAGACAGATAGTCACATCTGCTGCACTGGCACAGCCGCTAGCATGATGCCTATCCTCACGCAATCCCGATAACATCCGTTTACAGTACTATCTACACCGTTGGCAATGCCTAGTTATCTCAGAGATCTCAACACCTTCAGATTCACTGCATCTCACACTGTTTCTGGAATATCTGCAAAGGGTTTTCTCCTGAGAGGAGATCTGCAACGGACAGTCTTGGAAATCCTGAAAAGAGCCAGAAAAATCAATAACCAGTCAAATAACCCAGTAAAGTAACACTAACCATCTGAAAAAAATAAAATAAAAAATGTCACAGCTGGTCACTCCCATATAGTATGTCGTGTCCGACTGATGTGTAAAGTGACCAAACAGAGCTTAATTTTTTAAAATATGTGACGTTTAGGGACAGATTTATCTAAAATACGTCGAATTAAAATAATTTATCAGAATATACGTGATCAAAAATATATATTTAAAACAGTTGCACAAAAAAAAGCATAAAAAAGCGTTTATTATTATTATTAATAATAATTATTAAATAATATTATAATTATAAATAATAATAATTTTACAGCACTGTCAGTCTGTGACACGAAAAAACAAAAATGAGAGGAAATATAAGTAAACAATTTCTGCCAATTCTAAACGTATAAGTACTAATTATTTCACAGACAAAACTTTGGAAAACAAAGCAGAAAATACAGTTTAGACATGTAGATTTAATGAGGCCAAACTTTGGCAAATCTAGTGATCCATTAGCGAAACCAGAACTAATAAATTCAATAAATTTCAGCAGGGTAAAAATAAGCCCCATTTAAGTGTGTTAAAACAAGTAATTGATTTGATTTGTTCATGCTTTTTGTAGGTTTGCACGCAAGTTTCTACGTCAAGCAACTTGATCTTTAGGGCTTTATGTCCCACTTCCAACTCCTGAAACCATGCAGCAAGAAAAAAACGTAAACATCCCTAACCTGCAATTCCCCACGAAAACAAATACTGAACAGCATGGAAAATGTTAGCATGCTTTTCGGATGGGGTCGATCGGGAGGTGGGGTCTTGCAGAAATGGGAAAGCCCTTACCAGGCAATAGTTCTGTCCTCCCTAATGGAGCCACCCATCCAAAACGGGAGAGCAGCAGAACGCTTCACAGGCGCATCCCACGATCTCACTCGCATCCGCACAACCCGCAGTCCCCCACTGCAGTACAGAGCGCTCTGTCTCTCTCGCTCGTTCATTAGACACAAACCTCCCTCTCTCAACTTCCTCTACTTTACCTCACTGTTTCAATATTCGCAGTTGCTCTACCTTTCAACTCTCTGTCCTGTTTAGCGTTACTCTCTCTGTCTCTTCTCGTTCCATCTTCACCACTCTCTCTCTCTCTCTCTCTCATTACGGATTCTGCTCACACTCAGCCGAATGCAGTGTGCTACGCCCTGAACCGCTGGTGGAGGACAATCTCCACTGATCAATATGTAAAACCGTCCCCCCCTCGGGGACATTGTGCAGGTTTATCCTCTGAAATGCCAGGGGGAAACTAACCAGGTGTGCAGCGAAACTTCTGCTGTGTGTGGGAAGAAAAGAGAGAAACGGAGAGAATAACAAAGACATTGCGATTTCTCATGGGGGCCGGTCCGTGATAAACCAGGAGGTGTGCGGTACACAACCCTGTGAGGAAAAACAAAATGAAGAATGCTTAACTAAGTGTGGCACAGTTAATGTCAACTATGTGACATTTTGCAGGACAGCTTGGCATTATGGATCACATTATTATGGAAATATTCATAAAAATAGCCATGGTTACAGCTAGTCCAGAGATGTTGGGGAAAGGGCAGTCGAGCTGGCAGCTTAATCAGCTGTAAATGGTCTTTTTCCATTTAAAAGACAAAAAGATTTGTGTTTAAACACCCGCGATACTCGCTGTGAGATGGGAACGATGTGTTCCGTCGCAAATGGTTTCTTGACGGCCAACTCTTTATTGCATAGTGGACAAAACTTATTACAGCTGTAAAAATCAAGTTTATTTATATATTATTTCACATTTTCTGAGAGTGGTGTTTTCCTGTGCAATACTCACCGCCATGATGCTACGCTCGCAAAAATATTGGGTTGAAAATGGACAAACCCAGCAGGTTGGGTTAAATGTTTGACCCAACCTGCTGGGTAATGTTATTTAACTCAACTATTGTTTAAAAATTACTATATTGCTTTCTCATGAACCCAAAATAGGTTGGAAAATAACATTTATTAATGTTTAATAAATAATTAAAATATAACACTCTAAAAATGCTGGGTTAAAAACAGCCCAAGTTGGGTTGAAAATGGACTTGGGTTGTTTTAACCCAGTGATTGGGTTAAATGTTTGACCCAACCTGCTGGGTAATGTTATTTAACTCAACTATTGTTTAAAAATTACTATATTGCTTTCTCATGAACCCAAAATAGGTTGGAAAATAACATTTATTAATGTTTAATAAATAATTAAAATATAACACTCTAAAAATGCTGGGTTAAAAACAGCCCAAGTTGGGTTGAAAATGGACAAACCCAACAATTGGGTTGTTTTAACCCCACGTGTTTGCCCAACGTGCTGGATAGTTTTATTTAACCCAACTATTGTTTAAAAATGACTATATGTCTGGCTTAAAATGAACCCAAAATAAGTTGTAAATTCATTTCTAACATACTTTGGGTTCATTTTACGCCTACATATAGACATACCCAACCGTGGGGTTAAAAGAACCCAATTGCTGGGTTTGTCCATTTTCAACCCAACTTGGGCTGTTTTTAACCCAGCGTTTTTAGAGTGTTATATTTTAATTATTTATTAAACATTAATAAATGTTATTTTCCAACCAATTTTGAGAAAGCAATATAGTAATTTTTAAACAATAGTTGAGTTAAATAACATTACCCAGCATGTTGGGTCAAACATTTAACCCAACCGCTGGGTTAAAACAACCCAAGTTCATTTTCAACCCAACTTGGGGTGTTTGTAACCCAGCATTTTTTAGACATTGCTGATTAATAAATGTTCACCTTTTGATTATTATTGTTGCCTCTAATATGTCTGTTTTTTAATTTTCAACCCATTTTGGGTTCATTTTAAGCCAGACATATAGTCATTTTTCAACAATAGTTGATTTAAAACTATTCAGCACGTTTGGCAAACATTTAACCCAACCACTGGGCCAAAACAACCCAACCACTGGGTTTTTCCATTCCATTTTTAACCCAGCAGTTTTTAGAGTGTAGGCTGTTGTGGGAGGTTGCTAGGGAGTTTATTATATTTATTGTGTGTTATTGCTAGTGGTTGCCAGGTGGTTTCATGAAAATAACCTCAGTGATATTCTATTCTGTAGATATGGCTCGGGTCTCTCCTTCAATGCAAGTCTAACGAAAATTGTACATCTGATCACTTCAAAAGATAACAGCACACGTTTCCTCAAAAAACACACAATTTAAGGTGCCGTTCGTGCCGGTGCAGGATGAGTTACATGCCGACGTTTAATACTCAGATAGCAATAGGAAGGACCACTACTAATCAGATCCTGTGGCAGAAACGTTTCCTCAGCTCATTTGAGTCCAGACAATGGGAAAAGGGATGAAAATATGCATGAATATAGATGGATGTGAATGAAAGATTCATTGCCCAGTGGACTGCAGTGCCCTGTGATCTCCCACAATAGAGAGCTGACAGCACAGCAGTAGAGCTGATGTCAATACTGATTATTCAGAGAAATTAACAACAGCAGGGACGCGAGAGAGAGAGAGAGAGAGAGAGAGAGAGAGAGAGAGAGAGAGAGAGAGAGAGAGAGAGAGAGAGAATGATGGGGGGAAAAACCCTGGCTAGAGCGCTTAGGGAATAGAGCACTGACAGCACTGATCAAGATTTGAGAACGGCAAATTCACAAAATACCAATCTTAAAACCAACAAATGCTAATATCAGCGGTCAACCGATGTTGGTCATTTAACTGTTTTATAAATATTAGATGGAAAACTTAGAAATATTGCCTTGGTAACTACCTTAAATAAATTGGTTATAGTACTAAAATTACTAATTACTAATCATATTTTATTAGCTCACCAAATGCAAAACTTCCACAAGGAAAAAAGGTTCCTGGATTGACCAATCAGAATCAAGTATTCTAATAATCGTTGATTACAGCATTCGCTTGGCTGATTAATAGTGATGGTATTATTATTATGTATTATTATGATATATACCTAAATTAACTAGATAACTATTGATATTAGCAACGGAATGAATCAATAATATATAGAATAAGCTGGACAATGACACCATTTTCTTTGTGCAGCCAAAATTATTTGCCAATTATTAATGTAAAGCTGCTTTGCCACAATTTGCATTGTAAAAAGCGCTATATAAATAAAGGTGACTTGACTTGACTTGATGGTAGTTCCCTTTAAAAATCAAATGGCAGCTTTATGAATGGATGATAAAAATATTTATGCATAAAAAATGTGAAAGTATTATAGCAAATACTGCGTAAATCAAGCGTTCATTTAGTCGCTGCATTGGTTGCTCTTCTCTCTAGATGGCAGTATCGACATCATCCATCGAAAAACCGAGAACAATTCATGATATAGTTTATTTAAATTAAACAAACACTTATTTTAACTTGACAAAATAAGTCAAGTCGACAAGCAGGCAGATCTTTCTGTTAATCGGCCAAAGACGACAATCTCAAAAAATGGATAAATATTGGCAAATTAATCAGCATTTGCAGCAAATGGTTCTTTTTGTCACATTTAAGCACTAAAGCAAACCATACACATTTTTAAAAAGCCAGTCAATATAACGCACATGTATATAATATAATCACATGTAATAAAATCCTCAGTCTGTTGTTTTTTTGGGAAATCCTCCTTGTATGTGTGCGTATATTAAGTGCTGAGCTGTGGCACGCGTCCCGGCCAGCCCCTGCCAGATGGGGTCTGACATCCCCGATCCAGCTGAACCCATCCAAACTGAGCACCAATTCCTGGCATTGCTTTTTCTACAAAACCTGATGTACGTGCACCGAAGCTGAATCACCAATTTGATGCAGCCAATATTAAATTCATAAAGATTTACTCAGACAGAAACGGTTAGCGAACGCTATTAAACTGTCAGGAAGTACAGTAACCCTCAATTATCACTGTAGACATTATAAAGATCATTGTGTCAGGCTTTCGAGTCCCTGATGGAAGATATGAATTTCCTGACAATAGTCTAACCTACATCCAGCCCACAAAATGACCTATATAGATGACAATACATGAATCCAGCAGCTCGAGTCCATCTAATTAACCTAAAATTTAGCAAAATGTCCCAATTTTAGCTCTAGAGAAGCATGAGATTTCATTAACAGTAAGTGTCTCAGATTCATGTGTAGTCTTTAATTGTTTCCATTCAAAATAATGAGGATTATATTGACCATCGTCCAGTTATTTAGTCATGAAATGACTTTGCACTTTTTGCTGACGGAGTGCATTCAGACCATATTTTTGCAATCATTGTGGGGGAAAATGCATAATTTTGTAAGAAATAATCTGTGCAGGTAAATTTTTTCTGCTCTCATGGGTCACTCAACGCAATTTCCAGTTATGACCAAGACGAAAAACCTTTGTCACTGCGCCAGAGCCTCTTTCACTGATTGTTACATGATTTATTCACTGAAACAAAATGGCTATCCCGAGCCGGCTAGATTTACGGCTGTGCTTGAGCGTTTGTGCATTACTGGTCCAATCAGGTACGAGCTGGGGAAGAGGGACTGAAATGCCCCATACGGTCTGTCATGTTCAATGGGACATTTCTTAATTATAGCAAGACTACCCAGGAGACAAACATGTTCACACTGTCAATCCAGATCTGATTTTTTTGTGCATCCGATTGGAATGTGATCCAGGTCCAGGCTTTCTGTTCGGATACAATTTGTGTTTTCATTTTTTTGGATTTTAAACCACATATGAATGTAGCTCAAAACAGATTTGTAAAAATCACATTTTGTTAGATTTTTTCACACTCGGATATGCACAAAAATCGGATTTGGACTGACAGTCTCAACAAGCAGCAAATCTTTTTTTCTCAAACCATTTAAATATTACACATTTCCAATCTCAGATAGAATTTGCAGATTTTTTTTTCCCATTTTCCGCACTGTTTTGGAGGGAAACTATTTTTATAAGAGTTGAAATTCTGCGGGCATGCATATTCATTAAATATTTCTTAATACTGCATAAAATTTACATATTAAACTAATGTTAACTATTGCATTATATCACATTAGTACATAAAAGTCAAAAATGTATTAATTTTTTTAATGTGTGAGTGCGTAAAAATGAAAAATATTTAGCACAAAAACATTCAAGCTCCTCATAGAGAAAGTGGAAACAATATGCTTTTCATCCATCATGCTCACAAAAGCAATTAGAATCAGTTCAGCTGGATTAATTGATATCATTTGTTTAGTTCAGAAGCCCTAAGGTGGTGAATTTTCTGGTTCAGGCATCAAGTCCTACTGCAAAAATCAAATTTGAACAGTACCGAACAGCTTCTACCAGCATTTCTTAATACACACACACACACACACACACACACACAAGAGGCAAAGGTGAATCTAATGACTTTTATACTGTAGATACCAACAAACAAAATTGTAATAGTTCACGTTAGGTGTTTGTTCAAATCCATAACCCTTAAGTATGATCAGTAATAAAAGTGATGCTTGCATAAATAAATAAAACACTTATTATTACTTCAGGCACACAGGATATACACTCACCTAAAGGATGATTAGGAACACCATACTAATGCTGTGTTTGACCCCCTTTCGCCTTCAGAACTGCCTTAATTCTACGTGGCATTGATTCAACAAGGTGCTGAAAGCATTCTTTAGAAATGTTGGCCCATATTGATAGGATAGCATCTTGCAGTTGATGGAGATTTGTGGGATGCACATCCAGGGCACGAAGCTCCCGTTCCACCACATCCCAAAGATGCTCTATTGGGTTGAGATCTGGTGACTGTGGGGCCATTTTAGTACAGTGAACTCATTGTCATGTTCAAGAAACCAATTTGAAATGATTCGAGCTTTGTGACATGGTGCATTATCCTGCTGAAGTAGCCATCAGAGGATGAGTACATGGTGGTCATGAAGGGATAGACATGGTCAGAAACAATGCTCAGGTAGGCCGTGGCATTTAAACGATGCCCAATTGGCACTAAGGGGACTAAAGTGTGCCAAGAAAACATACCCCACACCATTACACCACCACCACCAGCCTGCACAGTGGTAACAAGGCATGATGGATCCATGTTCTCATTCTGTTTACGCCAAATTCTGACTCTACCATCTGAATGTCTGAACATAAATCTAGACTCATCAGACCAGGCAACATTTTTCCAGTCTTCAACTGTCCAATTTTGGTGAGCTCGTGCAAATTGTAGCCTCTTTTTCCTATTTGTAGTGGAGATGAGCGGTACCCGGTGGGGTCTTCTGCTGTTGTAGCCCATCCGCCTCAAGGTTGTGTGTGTTGTGGCTTCACAAATGCTTTGCTGCAGACCTCGGTTGTAACGAGTGGTTATTTCAGTCAAAGTTGCTCTTCTATCAGCTTGAATCAGTCGGCCCGTTCTCCTCTGACCTCTAGCATCAACAAGGCATTTTGGCCCACAGGACTGCCACATACTGGATGTTTTTCCCTTTTCACAGCATTCTTTGTAAACCCTAGAAATGGTTGTGCGTGAAAATCCCAGTAACTGAGCAGATTGTGAAATACTCAGACCGGCCCGTCTGGCACCAACAACCATGCCACGCTCAAAATTGCTTAAATCACCTTTCTTTCCCATTCTGACATTCAGCTTGGAGTTCAGGAGATTGTCTTGACCAGGACCACACCCCTAAATGCATTGAAGCAACTGCCATGTGATTGGTTGATTACATAATTGCATTAATGAGAAATTGAACAGGTGTTCCTAATAATCCTTTAGGTGAGTGTAAATGATGGTATAATGCAGCAAAGCTTCCAGGAATACTCATGTACTATATTTTGGCACACAGACAGCAATGATCAGCAAGGACACAGTCCTGTTTTACATATTTAAAGTGTGTTTCTGTGTTAATATAGTGGCAACCTACCTCAACACTCTACAGAGTTATCTGTCATAGGTGTTGTTATCCAGGTCGCTAGCTATAAAAATACTGACAGCTTAACTAACTTGCATAGAGACTCTGATCGGCGACAGAGAATGGAGATAGCAATCTGTTAGCGTTTCATTTTCCCAGTCACATTTCAGAAGTTGGATCAAGGGTTTGGTAGGGTGCAGCGTGGCACATATATAAAGACGCATAAGGAGTCACAGTACAGGTAACGGCCACTGAATTATTCATCTTCCTGAAGTCTGTTCACATACTCACAAACCAGCAAGCAAGCAGATGCCCATACATAATCATATTAAAAAACACACAAGTTCACTCAGCCTAGAAAATGATTTGAATATTTCATTCCGACTCGAACGAGGCCTTAAACTGCTACTGTTGTACGACACCAAACAGCCTGACACGAAGGTTACGGAGACACACTTCCCTAAAGCCAGAGGATGTTTAGGATGTGAAATGAAGAGGAATTACAATTCAATGACAAGAGGAACGTCAACTGTCCAACACAAGAAAAACAAAAAGTAAATAATTAATCAATTATTTTGATTAATTAAACCTATTTATACCCTGGTGTGCAGATTACATTCTTCTACTAAACTAAGATCAATACTTTACATCAACATAGCCATCAAACGATTTGCCACATAACATGCAAAACACTGTTTTGGAGTAAAACAAATATGAATAATTAATATTAAAATAATAATAAGTATTATTAATAAATATAATATAATAAAACATTTTAAGGAAAGTTAATTTATTACATATATATTTTTATGATTTTACATATATATGTAATATATATAAAAATAAGTAAAAAGCTATTATATACAGTGAAGCTATATTATATTAAAATTAATTAACAATATATTTTAATTAATAAATATATATTTTTATTACATATATATTTTTATGATTTTACATATATATGTAATATATATATAAAAATAAGTAAAAAGCTATTATATACAGTGAAGCTATATTATATTAAAATTAATTAAAAATATATTTTAATTAATAAATATATATTTTTATTACATATATATTTTTATGATTTTACATATATATGTAATATATATAAAAATAAGTAAAAAGCTATTATATACAGTGAAGCTATATTATATTAAAATTAATTAAAAATATATTTTAATTAATAAATATATATTTTTATTACATATATATTTTTATGATTTTACATATATATGTAATATATATAAAAATAAGTAAAAAGCTATTATATACAGTGAAGCTATATCATATTAAAATTAATTAAAAATATATTTTAATTAATAAATATATATTTTTATTACATATATATTTTTATGATTTTACATATATATGTAATATATATAAAAATAAGTAAAAAGCTATTATATATAGTGAAGCTATATTATATTAAAATTAATTAAAAATATATTAAAAAATAAATTAAATTCAAATGACATTCTTAACTCTGAATGCCACACAACTTCAGTAGAGTAAGGGCTTCTCTCTGATGTGACTTGGACCAGGTTTTTCTCTCTCTCTCTCTCTCTCTCTCTCTCAGCTTCTGCAAGTAATGCTGCAATGCAGGGGTTTATCCGGAAACATAAAGCTAGAGGGCGCATTGAGCGGAGTGATTCACCAACCGGTTTTCACACACACACACACACACACACACACACACACACACACACGGTTCATTAACACAGTCAGCTAGGTAAGCAGTAATCTGTCAGGTGTCGCGTCACACTGCATTGCATTAAATGTGGGATGTTCCTACTTGATATCACTGACATCAGTCATTACACGCTGCAAAAATAATTTTACTAATTAGTACTTTTTGACTTGCTTTCCAGGAGAATTATCAAAAAAAAAAAAAAAAAAAACCCTACATGATATCAATGGAAAGACACAGATTATGCATACTTCGTATTGAAACATCATCTATCTATTATAGATGGAATATGACGTATAAAGAAACAAAATGGTCATTTGAGTATTTGTTTTCAAAATCAAAGTGGTGTCCAACCATTACTTCAAAATCTCTCTAAGGTCAGGTCAAAATATTTCAAATATTCATTTTCACTCCTCGAGTTGAATACGGTGTGCTTATGCCAAAGTAGCATCACATGCCCTCTGAAATAAGGGGGGAATGGATGTCAAAACCATGTCAAATGCGGTGCAAGTACAAATTTCCATTATGAGTCAGCATCAGAAGGTTCGGATGACATTTTTATTTCACTGAACAGTAATTGAATTTGTGTGAAAGTGCTTCATTCATTGTCGGCTGCTGGAGTGCTGCTTTTATGGAGAGAACACCCTGCTTTAGCATCTATCACAATGCAGGCATTGTTTCTTAATCAAAGCAACAATATTTAGCAACAGAATTGTCCTGTTTCATAGCAGTTATTAAATAGATTCACTGTTAAATGACTGATTGAATCTCATATAAATGATAAGGAAAATGATACATTATTTATATGAGATTCAATCAGTCATTTAACTTTAATAAATAAATAGATAGATAAATAAATGTATTTAAACATGTATTTATTTAAGTATTAATAATTAGTAAAAAGTATTTAAATTATATACAGTGGCCAAAAGTGAGGAAAAATGAGGAAAAACTTAAAATATAAGGGAAGAACAAAACACTAAATTTGTTTTAAGGTATTTATCTGACAAAATTATTTGCCAAAAAAGGCAGCTACATGTTTTATTTTACATTGCCAAAAAAAAAAAAAGCAGACATTGACTATAATATAATCAGTTATTAATATTTCATCGGTTCTCTCGTTTTTGCATGTGTTCATAATTTTGTTGTATGGTTTCCGCACAATTTGGCATGTTTCATTGTGCTATTATCACAAATTAAACTAAGTACAACTACGCAATATGCTTGCAAAATATTTAACAAATTTTGAATAATATTTGAATAAAGGGTGAAGATGTCAATTTTACGGACATCACTTTTGGTCACTATACTGTGGTCTGGTCAGTATACTTTTTATGTAACATCTTTAAGCAAAATATCATTTATTATTCTCTCTTTTGATTATGGGGTGGATGTTATGTCAAAGCTCGCTGTGTAATCATTACACACTCATTCTCATCAGAATGCGACCAGACAGACTGGCCTGAGCCCATTTGGTCTAATTAACCACATGATCAATAATGGGGCTTTCGGTTTCAATTACTCTTCAGCCTAAAGATGCATTACAGAGCAAATCAGGACATATCAAACTATGGTGCATGTCACTGATAAACATCCTATTAATAAATACTTCCGATGCAAGCACGCTCTTAATTAAATGAGAATGTCCCACTTTTATGCATTTTGCAAACTGTCGAACATCATATAAAGAGTCTGGTTTCTTCCTCCATCTTTGGCTCTTTTCACCTGTTCACGGTGGCATTAAAGCACTTTCAATTGACTTGTGTTATGAAAAGAGAACATTTTATATTCAAAATGGAACTATATAAAAATATTCAAGTCATCCAGTGTCCAATTCTATACATTAAAGGGTTTGTTCACACAAAAATGAAAGTTGTGTCATTAATTCCTCTCCCTCATGTCGTTCTACACCCGTAAGATCTTCGTTCATCTTCAGAACACAAAGGAAGATATTTTTGATGAAATACGATGGTTCAGTGAGTCTCTATTGACAGCAAGATAATGAACACTTTCAATGTCCAGAAACATATTTAAAACAGTTCATGTGGTTCAAACTTAATATTATAAAGCCACGAGAATACTTTTTGTATGCCAAAAAACCAAAATAACGACAATATCTAGTGATGTTCGGTTTCAAAACACTGATTCATGAAGCTTTACGAATCTTTTGTTTTGAATCAGTGATTCGGTTCACGAATCAAACTGCTTAAGTCACGTGAACTATTGAAATTGCGAATCACTAATGACGTAAAGAAGCCTCGTTTACTGAAATCACGAGACTTTTGTGCTCCGAATCACTGATTTGAATCAAAAGATTCGTAAAGCTTCATGAATCAGTGTTTTGAAACCGAACATCACTAGATATCGTTGAAAAGTCGTTATTTTGGTTTTTTGCCGTACAAAAAGTATTCTCATCGCTTTATAATATTAATGTTGAACCACTGTACTCACATGACCTGTTTAAAATATGTTTCTGGACATTGAAAGTGTTCATTATCTTGTTATCAATAGAGACTCACTGAACCATCGGATTTCATCAAAAATATCTTCATTTGTGTTCTGAAGATGAACGAAGATCTTACGGGTGTAGAACGACACGAGGGAGAGGCATTTTTGGGTGAACTAACCCTTTAATACTTAAGATTATTACCCTAACCCTTATTATATTATTACTTGCTTTGTTAAACAAAGAGCTGTACAAGTTATTATAGAATTTGAGCATTACAACCAGTCAAAACTCGTATAACGGCATATGCAAATGTTGAACTGTTATTTCAATGTCCAGCAGAGTGTGTCATGCAAATCTGTATACAAATGAGAAATCAGTTAAGCTTAGCTGAGGAACTACTTTCTGGTAATTCTGATGTAATGCTGTAAAACATAACACACCCAGGCTCGTAACACCAAACAAATAATACCTACAAATTACAATATGTAAAGATAATTTTGCCAAGGAGTACAAGGAGTAAACATGTCCGCAGTCTTTTCTGACTTTTACAAGGGCTGTCATTTTATGTGGTTGTTACTTTAAAGCAGAGCAATGCTAGATGATTGCAAGGTGGTTACTTACTGGCCTAACTCAAAGAAATCCTTTAGTAAACAATAATCTTTGCCATAAATGATTGCATAAATGAAAGCATTTCAGATTGAATCTGTTCATAAACACTCAAAACACGTCTGGCCAGTGGTTGTCGCAGACCCACTGTGCAGTTATTTTGATTGATAACGAAATCCATTTCCAAGAAGACTGCAGACCCGCTGAAGGAAACAGATAGGCCTTTGGGAAAAGGTAACTTGTGCGTCATTCTGTCTGAAAAACAACTTTCGGGCCAGCATTAAATTTGCATTTGATAGCGTCACAGTGAGGCTGGAATTTAAAGGGATAGTACAGACAATAATGAAAATTTGCTCCACCTCTTTTGACTTTCCTTCTTCTGTGGGATAGTCCTAAATCAGGGTAGTACCATATTTAAAGGGGTTATGTGTAGAATTGAGAAACCCTTGTTTTTAGTGACACCGGTGGCTGTTAAGTGAACTGCAGCCTGCAACTTCCTGCTTATGATAGCACTTGTGCTTATGAAAAGACTGAATGTGATTCAATTCCCTGATCTACTCACAGCAAAGTTCTTTTTCATTCTTTGCTTATAACTAAAAAGAAGCTGGAAATATCTGTGCAGCAACACACTGTTAACGCCGTCCACGCTGCTGAGATGAATGTGTAAGTATGTGCTGCGTGCTTTTCTCTCTTTAGCAAATAAACAACAAAAAATGACAGCGGTGAGAAATCAGCACTTAAGAAAGCATCTGATTGATTTGTTTGCACCATCTCTGTGATTCACTGGCATCATGTGAACAGATGAGGTTAATAAAATTACACATAGTTTGATTATAAAGTATATTTGAGACTATAGACTATATAGATCTAGATTAGAGTAGACTACAATCCCTTTTCTTTACATGACACACTGACATTACAGTACAGAATGGCTAATTTGGGATTATTATCCTGAATATTGTATAAGCATTTACTTAGTTAGTCAGTGAACGGAATACAGGCTCTCGGGAGCGCGTGGAAACGTCACACGCTTTCGATTTTCCCGGCAAAAACGTCCTTCACATAAAAATCAGTCAACCTTACACTGTAAATCTGCCTCATTTTCATCCATGTTAAATTCAACATTTGATTCAATGACTCAGGTCATTGAAAAAGCAGAAATTCTGAAGACTGTGCTGGTCGCTGCTTTCCCACACAATTGCAATGCATAGTTTTTCTGAAGTTTTTAAGTGTCAAAAAAGAGCAGTGTTGCCAAGTCTTGGCCTTTAAAGTTGTTGTCACGGGTAAAAAAGATTTCTGCGGGTTGATTTCCACCCTCGTAAGTAAAATTTTGCCCAAAACACCCCTCAGACGTACAAATTCAGTGGAAAATTTGTCCGCCCATTGGAGAAAATTGCATTGGGCTTTTTTTGGGCTACTTTTTGGACTGACCATTGGGTTGAACAGACCTGGCAACCCTGAGTATCAGTCTTCTGGGGCCGGTTGGACCAGCTGGACGTACACCCGGTCGTAAGACTAATTTAACGTAAAATGCGTAGAATTAATACATGTTGCAAAATCTGGGCGTAGCGCATGTCTGAGACTAAATCTTACACCTAGTCATAGGTGTAAAGTGAGAAGTCTTGACTTGTTTCCATGGTGAAAATAAAGACAAATAAAAACGTTGAGATGATGGCGCGTCTGGCTGTCATCGTGTTTTTCAGATCTGTCCTCGGTACTAAAGACGGGTTGGGATCATCTGCAAAAGTTGAATGCGCTATTAAAATATAACTCGCTCCAAAAATTTGTGTAGTCAACTCTGTACACCGTGTAAACACGTCTATAACTTGCTCCATAAATTTGTACACCGTGTAAACAACTGTTATCTTTTGCTAGATGTCTTTTTTATTCGTTATATATGTTTTTTATATGTTTTTTTATTTGTTACTGAATTGTATTGCTTGCATATCACACTTACCGAATTGCTCAATATTTTTTCTTCTTTTACAATCTGAGTTATTTAATTTTCCTTTTTTCGGCTCAACAGTAATTTTTCAGCTATTCGTTGGAGCCAATAAATTCACATTTCTAACCATAGTAACGCGAACGGCGTCTCAACTAACAGTGCGGTAGAACATATCAGTGTGTGCGCGCATCGTCTGCGCTAAGCGTAGCTGCGCCTAGTCGTAGTTTTCGATGCAACAGGTGTAAATATTCATCGTAACCTGGACGCAAGTCTGGCGTAGAGCTTACACCCAACTTTTTTACATCCAGCTGGTGCAACCGGCCCCTGAAGTGTTAACGGTTAAACTAAATGAAAACTATGTCAATATATGACTTTATAAAACATAAAAATAAAAGCTAATTAAAAAAAATGGTAACACTTTATTTTACAAGTGTCATTGTTACATCTGTTACATGTATTTACAGTATTAATAACTAGAAATTATGCATAATTACATGCAATTAACTCTAAACCAAACCCTCATCTCAAGTATATGTAGTTAATTGTCATTACTGAGTACTTAAATGTATAATTACACTGTAATAATAAAAAATAAAATTATAATATTACATAAATAATACTAAAATAACAGATAAAGATAACAGATTAAATAACAGATTAAGATAACAGATAAAATAACAGATTAAGATAGCTTTCAGAATATCGTTATTTATGTTTTAGTTCTACGGAATGAAACATTTTGAAACAACATGAGTGTGAATTGTAATTTTTGGGTGAAGTATCCTTTTAAGATACATATATCGTCCACCGTAAAATTGCAAGTTATTGTATCTTAATTTCTCATTGGAGATGTGAAGACAATAGTCCAATTCAGAGGATGAAAATTATTGATGCGGTCATCAAACGTTATGCCGTTATTTCCAGCAATTTTCCAATTATCTGACTTGTCATTTTCAGGGCGTTTCAGCGCCGTTGTCTCCTGTCAGCTCTGATCCTGTTAATACAAACCGAACTGACGACTGCAGCACAGGCCGTTTAAACTCACTGCTGCATTTCCAACACATTGCAGTGGCAGTGTAAACCTGATATCACTGATGCCCTTGTCAAAATTTGGCATGTTGGTGGAAAAGTACAAAAGGCAAGGTTCACCCTGATGGATAGATGAGGGCAGATAGCAAGCAGAAAACTTGAACACAATCTCAGGACTGCATGTGCAAGCTTGAGGCAGTTCGTTTTTAAGATAACATACATATTAGGATTCATAATCAATTAAATCTATAAAAATAAATATATTCCAAAAAAAAAAAAATGCATGATATGCAAAATAATGAATCAAATTATTCACAACTGATTGCATATATCAGAATTAAGGTAATTCAAAGGCATTAATTCACATTATGTGTTTTATATATAAATAGCTTGACAAATTTATTGGACCACCACCTGTGCTAATAAAGAGAATTAGTAATCTGTCAAAAACTTCTAAAAATGATATTGTCATTTATTAGGTAAATAACAAACTGAAACAACTAAATAGTCTTTATTCACACATAATAACCAAACAAATTTTATTTTTATTTTGCATGACTGGCGTTGTTTTTTATGTACTTTACCACAATCTCTGTTGTTATTGACTTCCTTCTAGTTGTTCCCAAAATTAATTTTTATGTGATCTATCTTTGACTCCATTAAAACTCAACAATAATTATATTTCAGCACTAGAAATATTACTGTAACTAAAGCGTTTCGACATACTGGTGTGGATTAACCTGTACAGAAATATGTTTTAGTTTAGGACAGCAGTGGCACAAACCATCTAAATAAAATTGTTCAGCTCTGCATATATTATGCTATAGATTTATAAATTGCAATTTTGAATCAGTTCGGTTTAAAGACATGTATAAAAACAATGGATTACTCATAGATATCTCTGCACTTTTCAACTGGGATAGGAGAATTTTAACACTGAAAAACGGTGATGCAGCTGACAGCAGCAAGCCATCCGCTTATGACCAGGAAACCCCTTAAGGATAACAGGCATGCGTCAAGCTTTCCAGCACATGCTGTGAACAAGTGAGTCAGCAGTCCTTTAGTGAAGCCATAAGAGCATATTAGCTGCAGTGCTACACAGAAATTACGCTCATTTCAGCTGCTTTGGCGGCTCCATTCAGATTAGAGCCTGCGGAGCGAGTCACGGCCTCGCAGTGAGGGAGTGGGTCTCTTTAACAAGTTCTCTCCTCTGCAGTGCCTTTCTCTCCCCCGCGAAGGTCGAACAAATTAGGGCAGTCAGAAACTCTGGCCCACATCTACACTCTCTAAAGGCCCTTTCACATGTCTCGCGTCAGGGCTTCAACACGAGTGCCGTGTGCCGCTTTGACCTGCGCATGAAAAGATACAGCGAGTGAAGGGTGATTTTACTATTTGCTAATTCACACAGAATATGTAATGCATATAATACTGTATTGTAGATACTCTCATTGTATCTAGATAAGCACAGCATCTCTTCTGTCCTGTTTTATTTGGGGTATTCTATTCAAAGCCTGATTGAAAAAAAATATTTTATATAAATGAGAGAATTTGAAAAATTATTTTTGGTCATTGAAATGAAGCACAGATAAAGTACCCAACGTAAACCTAATAATAAACAAACGAAAATTATAAATGTTTCCATGAAATGCTACAATTATTAAAACTATATAAAACTATTAAATAAAATAAATTAAAGCTACATAGAGATAATCATAAATTAAGCGCATATAAAAATGACTGAAATTCAACTAAATTAATTTTTTTTTAAAAACCTGAAAACATAAAAATAAAAAGTAATTTAAAATAATAATAAATAAATACTATAATGAATAATACTAATATAATCTTATAAGATGATGGCTGATTCATTCATTCACTACTATTATTATCATTATTATTATTATAATAAATGCATTAATTATGACTGTATTTATGTGGTAAACTACAACATGAAGAGACAAACAGTGACCCCTTGGGGTCCAGACGTGACCTTATGAGTGACACTTGGCCTGCGTCTCAATGTGCATACTTTCCATCCTAAATAGTGTGTGACATTAGTAATATTCAATACCATTTAGGGCGGATAGAGTGGATATTATGCACATTGGGATGCAAGGTTGGGCTGCATCCAAAATCACACACTTCCCCATACAGTAAGCAAAACAGTATGTGACAAAAGTTCTGAATACTCATAAAAAAAAAAGCAGGCAAAAAGTACCCGGATGACCTACTTCTAGATTCTTAAGTATGCATAGTGCTTATGATGGACACTTTACTATCCCACGAGGGGGAGGATTTGTGAATGGCGGTGAAGTGACGCTGGTAGGTCACATGATAAGGGCAACATGGTGAACGTAGTCCGTACATTGATACTATATAGAACGCACTTTTTAGCGGTCATGAAGTAATTACTTATGAAGAATATGCAATTTCGGACGCAGCCATCCATTTAAACAGTTAAGCACACGCAGACACACTGGCACCTAAAATATTTTAATAATAGGCTCGCGGAGTTCAGTAAGGTGGGCGACAGAAAGAGCTACATTTTCCCTGGCCCAAACTGGATACTGAGATCCAAATCTAGGTCAGTGTGAGCGAGTACCCCAGAAAATGTCCGACCCACTGAAAAACAAGCACATTGACTAATCACCTGGCATTTGTGCTCTCTATCTTTAGCGCCAAATAAACCTGCAGTGCTTCATAATACAAATCTACTGCATTTGTAACCGGATGCTGCAGTCTGACGGGAGTTTTCTCATCAAAATGCAATCCTATTGTTTGACGAGTGGTTGCGTAGAGGTCAAAATCAAAGAGTCCTTAACCCTCAAATCTGACATTCTAGTTGATTTTCCCTCCTTCAATGTAAGTATGAGGGATTATTTCATCCTTGTGCTCATCACGCACGGTTTTGCACTGCAAAATCGTCATCTTAAACCAGCTCTTCCGTTAAGGCCCTAAGCATGAGGATGCAAAAGCAAACGCCAACTTCTATCATGTCAAACCAGTGAAGGCCACACTGCTGTTATTGCTCCCTAATGACAGAGCACCAGGAGGGGGCAGTAGAGCAGTATAATTGGTCTATTACAGCATCAGAATATATGCTCTCTCCAGCACGTTGTTTTATCAGCCTGTGATTCTAGCTGGTAATTTGATCATGCCGTAGTACGGATCATCGATCATTCATTAATGAGCCGACATAACAGAATCGAAATGCGGCGCTCAACCTGAGCCGCTTCTCACGCTGCACGTAGGTTGTTAACATTGAAATATTTTTGATTGTGAATCTAACTTGCAAATCAAGGAACTACAAATGACACACACACATGCTTTAACAAATGTATGCTTATGCAATTATACGGTACTATTTTATATCGCTTAAGCACTGAAAAATGCATAAAGCTGCAGTAGGAAATGAGAATAACAAAGGGTTTTTAATTAAGTGCAACATACTGTTCATCCCAGGATAAGACCCTCACTTATCATGCAAAGAGTTCTGGCTTCACATCTGATGTGAGCTTAATTACGTTACTGAAGTTTTTCCATTAGTGGTTCAGCTAGCATGTTGAGGTGTGATATGCATGCACAATATAACTCATCTATCAGAGGCTCTGCATTGAATCGCTGCGCTTGTATTGATCTGCTTCTGCTACCATCTGAACTGTTTGGCTGGATGTGATTTAGTCACGTTCACACCGGCTGCATTCACGATTCAGATTATAACCATGAATATTAATGAATCTGAACGTAACGTTTGCATGAACTCTACATAAAGTGATGAGTTGACATGTCCTAAAAATGTTCTTATTTTTAACTGAAATTGAAACTATTATTTTTATTAATTGAAATAAAGCTGAAAAATATATACATATTTGATGAAAAACTTAAACATAAAGAAAAATTGAGTTTATGGGCTAAAATGACTAAAACTAAAATAAATTAAAGCTAAATAGAAATATTTAAATATTCAAATAATATTTAAAAAAAAAAAAAACTAATAAAAATGACATAAAACGGAAAAGTGAAAATATAAAAATAGACATTAATTCAAAATATTAATAAATACTAGGGACGCACGATATATTGGTCACCATACCGGTTTCGGCCGATATGTGTTTATTTTTAATGTTAATGTAAATTTGGCCGATATATTAAAGCATAACGATCACTTCCTTCAGCTGAGACACTTCCGATGTCCGCATTTGGTTTTGAATTGCTTGAAATATGATTAAAATGAAAAAGGAAAACACAGTTAAGTGCAAATCTGTCATATAGGCTCCATAAAATTATAATGAGAACATTATAATTGTGTGCTTGGGACATCCTCGTAATGGTGAGACTTTTGTTTTTATAACCAGGCTGGCGAAAAATTATATAAACATTTTGATTTAAAAATTATCGGCCATTAGGTTACTGGCTTTCAAACACAAAGAATTATCGGTGATCGGCCAAAATGTTCATATCGGCGCATCCCTAATAAATAATACTAAAATAACATACATCGGCTTTCTGACATGCATGCAAATCATCTAACTTACCAATACAGTGACGACCTGGACATTCACACATTGATAGTATTGTACGTGAATATGGCAATCATTCAGTACCTTCGTATATCAAAGTACCATGGTATTACTCTCTGATACGGTCATTGTACCGTAGTGCAGCAACAGTACTTGCACACACACACACACACACACACACACGCAAACAAATTGTGTAATTCAGCAACATACACATCAGCTCCGTTTGTCTTTGTCAGAATTGGCAGTGGAGTGTAGAAGAGCTTTCTGAGCAATACTCGTGTGTGTGTGTGTGTGTGTGTGTGTGTGTCTCGGGGGGATGGACACACTGCACCAGTAGCCGTGCGCCGTGCAGCAGTCTGCATGTGTTAGCCTGAGGCGCTGTGGCCCACAGTCATCCACCAAACCATTTGCTAACGCTCACGCCTCTTTTTACAGCACCGTCGCTCCACCTGACAAGACTATGTTATTGCAAATAAATGCATACATAATTTAAATCATGGACAAACATGCAAAAGAGAGTATTGTCAAATTAGCATAAAGATAAATGCCACCCGAGCCTGGAGTTATTTACATGATAATATAGATTTTGCTTTTGACTATACTGACAAAAACAGCAAATATAGAACGGTCAATGCCTATCCATCAGTTTGACTGATAAAATCACAATGACTTTATAAAAACAGACAATTTTCGTCAAGAAGTGAAGTCCCGCCTTCAAAATGTAACTGACCAATCCTGCAGTTCGCCAGATTTTTAGGTATAATTGTAAAACTATGGATGTTCTGTGTGTTTGGATAGCTTTAAATTATATTTTCCAGAAATGATCAAGAAAACATTTTTTTTTTTCAATATATTTTTTAAAAAAATATTTTTTTTTATTTTTATTAGTTTCAAAGCTTTTCTCTTTTTTCATTCTGATTCAGTTTTTTTATTTTTTACAGTCACACTTCATCACAGCCCATGCAATATTAAAATATATTAAAATTTCACCATTTTATGACCACATTTTACTGACAATCACGCTGTTCACAGTTCTCTGATTTCCAGTCCTATAAAGCTTTTCTAAGCGAGCAACAGTGGCCGAGGGGGGCGGAGCTTAGCGAAGGGTCAATTTCATAGAACGGCAAAACGCCTTTCTTGTTCTCTAACACAGTCCTCTAACACACACACCTCCCACATCTGATTTAGTCAGCATGCTGTAACATCTCGTAGCCCGAGGGCACTGAATCTACCAGCCAAGCACCTTGGCTGTTCTTTCTAAATATTATGTTATGGAGCTGTCACGAACACGTCAAACTCTATTGCTGCTCTATCATCAGTTCTGAGTAAGCTGATGGACAGGGGAAGAATGCAGCTTAAATGCGACCTTTCGTGGCATTTCAGTTGTGAACGACGCACTGTTTCTAAATCTTGCGAACAAATCACTCTCGTTCACTTCCATGCAGTGACAAAATACTAGGGCTGCACGATATTGAAGAAAAATGCGATATGCACTTTAAATAATGCAATACGATTATGCTTTTAAGTGTGTAAAATACATTTAAAATTATATAACCAACATACATGTTTCACATTCTTTTTGTGAGAAGAAAGCAACTTCTGAAAGTGAACAGCAGTGCATTACATAAGAACTACAGTAACTAGATTTATTTAACAACAGAAATGTAAAATGTAAAAATGAAACTTTGTTTAGTCTTCACTGTATGAGTTAAATATATACCGAATCTTATTAAAGCTATTCAGTCTAAGAGCAGCGAGGGATTTTCTTTGTCTTTTGTTGTTTGATTAACATTAAGTACACGAGCAGGTTTATTAGGCTGCTGTCACTTTAAGAGCTGCACGGATTCAACATATTGTTACACTTTCTCAACTGTTTACTCCACTTAAGCACTCACCAAAACGGGCATTTTGACATCATTTTCTGTTTACGTGGTCATATAAGCTGCAGAAGAGACCTGAATTCGCTGTCCGAGAGTATGTGTGCTGTATTTGAGCTGTATTTGCTGTACTCACCTAATAACATTAAGCATGTCATGTGACAGTCATGTGTTCATCTACTCTCTGCATGGACCTAAAACATCGATTTTTCATTATTTTTTTGAAGTATTAAAATCATTCAGTTATCGTAAGCCATTGCGATATGCATATCGTGATATGTGCAATATTTCTATATATCGTGCAGCGCTAGTGTAACCATTATTGATGACCATTATTAAAACTCTGAAATCATTTTAGCTACTGTCCTGGGTTTTATTAGCTAGTTTAAAGAAAATAGTAAATTAACTGACTTTTTTCTGACATAATAATGTAATATACAAAAAGTGTCCTTATTGAATCTCAAAAGAATCGACTGAACACATAGTGTGTATTCTGGTTTTCACTAAACACCGCAGTGACAATCACACCCATTAGTTTATCAAACAAACCTAAACGTCAGTCAGTGCTTCCCTTTGTTATTGTGAATGAACGTACGTAGAGGCCAAACAACTGGCATGACTGAGCTCTTGAATTGTGAAACAAGGAATTGTATTTCTGCATTGCCCACATTGAGCTCTCAGACTTTATGAAGCCATTACGTGAGGAGTGATTGATGTGACAGCGAAGATGCTGTTAAATCAAAGATGCGTCGGAGCAAAAAGAGAAGGTACGGATGGATAGGTAAAAAAAAGAGAGAGAGACAGAGATAAAACATGATACTACCGCACCTGTACTACGCAGTTTATAATGCAGCTGCACAAAACCGGAAGTGATAAAAAAAGAAAGCATGATAAGGAGCGATTCTTTGAAGTTTCTGGTCAAATTTGATCCATCTAAACAGCTTCCCCATGGAAAAACCTTCATCGTTCCTCCAATACAGCTTGAATGAGGACAGATCAATTGTTCGATTGATATTGAATCTGAGCAATTTTACAGTCTGAGAATCACTGCCTTGTAATGACAAACATGTTATGTGTATATAGTGTTCCACCGATATAGGGTTTTTAAAGACTGCTCCCGATATCTGGATTATGGAGCGCAGCGCATGACATGCAAGAAAAAAAATGAAAATCGTGAACACGATTTACTAATTCGCTCCCTTGATTTACTAAATCGTGCGCACGATTTACTATTTTGTTCCCTCGATTTATAAATCATGCACATAATTTATAAATCGAGGGAATTAAATAGCAAATCGTGCGCACGATTCAGCCTACTATTTTTTTCCTGCATATGTCATGTCCCAGGATCTGTACTGGAGTGCAGGGTGGAAAAAATAAATTAAAATAAAATAAAAATAATTAACACTAAAATATTTACTCATAAAGAGAGCAGGGTCAGCAATGAAAAATAAAATAATGAAATAAAATAAAATAAAACATCAAGTAAAATAAAATAATAAAATAAAACGAATGAAATAAAAATAAATTAAAATAAAATAAAATAAAAATAATTAACACTAAAATATTTACTCATAAAGAGAGCGGGGTCAACGATGAAAAATAAAATAATGAAATAAAATAAAATAAAACATGAAGTAAAATAAAATAATAAAATAAAACGAATGAAATAAAAATAAATTAAAATAAAATAAAATAAAAATAATTAACACTAAATTATTTACTCATAAAGAGAGCGGGGTCAGCGATGAAAAATAAAATAATGAAATAAAATAAAATAAAACATGAAGTAAAATAAAATAATAAAATAAAACGAATGAAATAAAAAATAAAGTAAAATAAAATAAGCAAATAAAAATGATTAATACCATTTTATACAATATTTACTCAAAATTCTCAAAACGAAAACACTTTTGTCTTTTAATTTCAAAACTGACACAAGGAGAAACTATAAAAGGCGACGCCAAAAATCTGATGATCTATATAAGGGCCTCTCTCTAAGCTTATATATTCTCAGGCTTACACGCATATAGATAACTGTACAGTTTATATTGTGACTATGCTGACCCATGCTGCGATAACTATATCCTCATGTGGCTTCTAAGAGAAGATATTAGTTTATAAAGAAAGAAAAGAAAGCATTTAACGTGTTCAGATGGTCATTTCAACCGTTCTGATTAGAAGAACCACAGGGAGACCCTTACGCTTTATGTGAACGCATCCCAATTTCAGCAAGACACGATTACAGCAGGCAAAGACCGTTCAATTTCATGAGCCATCAAGCAGATATCCTCTGTTAAAAATGTACGGCACTCCAGAGAGCGAGAGATATAGATAGAAGAATAGTGGGTTCGGTTATGTCGGCGATAAGCAAAATCGGCAGGCTTCAAAAATAAGACCAAATGCAACGGCGCATTATGGGTACGTTGAGTTATGAGTCCTGATACTGCGTCATTATTACCCAAGTCCCATCCATTACTGTAAAACACAAAAAAAGAGACAATGTTCGTCTTCAAACATTACCGGCCCCTGTACAGCAGTACGGGAGCATGATTTATTACAGGAAGGGGAAACCGTTTCACTCCACTGAACACACATAACCCTCACACAAGCATGTGTGTGTGTGTGTGTGAATGTGTCCAATGCGGCGATGCCTCCTCTGTCTCACCTCTGCTTTGAGTAGAGCAAGGTCTACTCTGAATCTAAACGAGTGCCTTTATTATGTGGAGCTCTCAAGGACTGACCCGAAGCGTCCCAGAGCACCTCCCTGTCATCTATCTCTCTGCATTTCTCTTTCTTCAACACGCTATTCACCTGGTCGCCACCCGCAATCAATGAGATTACCTCTTAAATTGCCTTTTCCTGTTATCGGGCCTGCCGGGATGTCTTTGAGCCCTGTATGTGAAAGTACACGCAAGGATGAACAGAACACACAATGACTTTTGCAACTGGCACCCTTCATAATAAAGCATGCTAAATGAGAAAAATCAGATGATGCACTTTCCCAAAAAGCATCAAAGGTAATCAAGTTCATAACATCCTTCGCCGGCAGACGGGACACGCGTGAATCTAGAACAGCTTGATCAGCAAAAAGACGCCGCGATCAGCAGCTGCGCCGGCCAGTAACGAGCTCTCAGCTGGACGTGAGCCCTAAATAGTCTACAAAACAGCTAGTACTCTGGAACTTAAATAATTCATCGCAGAATGCTGTAGTGTTTCAACGCAAGGCAAAACAAAACACATTTAAAAGTGCAGCTGCAAATCGACAGCGGCGTGTCAGACTGAGTTATCAAGTCGTGTGTGCAAATTATGAGTCTCAAGTTCTATTCTACGCACATCGGCCACTATTATGTAATGTGATACTGCAGCACTAGGATGCTACGCACTCACTCTCTCCTGTGAGCTGAGAAAGTTCCGCTCGCTGACAGAGATCTTCCTCTCTCCTCTCTGCCGTACGCCTTCATTCACTGATTTTTTTGAGTGCTTTGTTTTGTTATAATGACTGTAAGACTACATTCAGACTCCCATCCTTGTAAGAAAGCATTTAAATGTTAAAAAAAGGCATGCTTTATCATAAAAGGGGGATACTGTACTTACCTCTGTACCGTGTGTATCCTCACTGCACCAAGAGGAGGGTGGTGATGCGGAGGGGGGCTGAAGAAAGAAACTTCGCAAGAGCGCGCAGGGCACTTGGAGAGCTTAGAAAAAAAGAAAAAGTGACAACAATCAAGACTTTTGGCTTATCCTCTTCTGGTTTAGATGGAAATGTCAGACCTGTGCAAGCACACACACACACCCCTGATGTCTTCCTCTGCACGCACACATACACACACACTCACACACACGATAGCTCGGATCGGGACAGATGCAGAGGTGCTCTCATGTGCACACACACATTTCCAGTCGCACACCCTGCAATCGTTGCTCAGCACCACAGCCCCTGCTGTATTTCCCGGCACTGAGCTGTCATTGGTTCAATCACGGCTCAATAAAAACTCATCCCATTTCCAATTGGGTGAGGAGGGATTTTTTTCATGGCACACACTCTGAAAGCCATCCCACCCCTCCTGCTTTTAAAAACCTACACTACATGTAAGGATAATGCTGAGCTGTGAAAATCAGGCAGGATGGAGTGAGACGGAGGAGAACGCGAGAGGGCGGGGCGGGAGAGAGGAGCAGTAGCCAATCAACGAGCGGAAGAGAGAAGCGCGAAAGACGCTGTAGACTCCAGGGATCTGGAGCCTGAGATGAATCTTCGGCGTTGCAGCCAAAGAAATCTCATATTATTACCTAAGTTGTGGATATGAGTTTGCTGTATTGAAGATGAATAAATAAAGAGACAATGTACTACGAAATAATGTCTGTGCTTGCTGGCTACAAAATACACGACGACCAGTGTGAACCGATTCAAGAACAAACGACTCTTTTGAGTCGGTTCTTTTAATTAAATGGTAGTTCAAAAATACGAGTTATACTCGTATAACCGATGAATACTGCACTGACCTGAATTAAAGTCCAACATATGTAGGATTTTGTAATACATATAGCTATATAGTGAAAGATAGCGTTATAAAACTGAAGTTCCGAAGAAAACACTGAGGTAATGAATATTTTACCAAACAAGATCGCATGTCTTGGATGACGTATAGCATTCAGGTTGTAAACAGAACCGAAATATCGTATTATAAAAGTACAAATCATAAGTTGTGGGTTATTTACCATCATAGCACAGCTCCAACCACAGCAGATTCTCCTCAGACCAGCCGCCAAAACCGTTGACAGTTAAAGGTGCAATATGTAACATTTTACATTCAAAAGGCGTACATTCAAAACAACAACAACAACGGTGTGGCTTGATTGACAGGCGATCTAACCAATGATAACGCCGAATCCGCCATCTTGTCCGACAAAGCAGCAGGGGAGTAGCCTATAGTAGATTAAAGTTGGTTAACTTGAGATATTATGTGTACTCGCGTCTTGAAACAACAGTCCCTCACGAGTCGTTTGAAGGATCTGTCACGACACATTAAGGTGACACTATACGGTATTTAGTGTTTAAACTGCTTTAAAAAATTACAATATTTTAAATATGAAACTGTTTCATACGTTGTCAGTGTCCTCTTTGGTCTGCGATGTATTTTTCACATCGTGAGAACATGATGTGTGGCGTGAGAGCGCATGGGTTGTCGGGCATTGCAACAGGGGGCGGGTTTTGCGAAGGGTCGATTATGGAAACTGTCGTCTCCAACTCCACCGCTGATTTAAATCAATCAGACGGGAATCAGAAATCATGGATGAGGTAAAGTTGTAGTTTTATAAATGTTGCGCTTGATGACATGATTTTATTTCGTTGTAATGAATTAGCCGCAAGTAAAGCAAGGTTTAATACTAAATTGGTTGTCCTAGATGTTACTGCATTTGTCCAGTTGAACGTACCCACATCATTTAAAAAAAGGCTGATTAATATTTATATATAACACATACTATATTAATTTACATTGTTTATCTCGTCGGGTGAAGTATATGGCAATGTCAACAAGCTAAATGCAATAACGCTGTCCTTAATAAACATTACTCGTACAGAATGCCACTCATACGCAGTTTTGACATTTGACACATTTGATGCAGTGAAGTATTTCAGTATAAAACAAAATTACAGCCAACAGTTCATAACATGCCTTGAAGTGTTCGTAGTGAACATCACCTCACCATTTTTCACATCATATTCATAGAGAAGAACAAGACATTCAAACACTGTTGATCGACATAATAATCACAAGTTTTCTGTCAGGAAAGGATCCAGATAGTTCCTCACTCGTCTATTAAAACACATGCGAGATCGACGTCTCTGTCTAGTTGAAGTTTGTCGCGAAGTTCTCTCCATTTAGGAAATGCGACACCGTCGTTGATCCTCGTTTTATTTCTCTTCTTGTCTCAAAATCTTCTTGGGTCATTCGGTTGACATTTACGTTTATGTGACTCGTCTTTGTTGACAGAAGCAGCTACAAACAATAAAGAATAATTGTGTTCCATAAAAACTGCGCGAAATAAACTAGTTGCTTGATAGACGCTACAACTACTATTTCCGCATTTGTCCATGAGACTATGTTGTCATGGTTTCTATGGCAGTAAAAGCGGAAACCGAGGGTAACGCGGATATGATGTCGTTAAGAGGCTATTCCCACACACATCCTGGAGCCTTGGTTAAAATCGCAATTTTCTCATGATTTAGAAAGAGTTGGAAATATTTGGGATATTGTAAGTACTCAACTGAACAAAATATATAACACTGGCCTAGTGGTTTTTGGATATTTTACTGCAAAAATTTTACATATTACACCTTTAAAAGACTCATATTTGTCGTAACAAAGAATTTTTCACCTTTTTGGTATGTTTGACAACACTAGTCCCTTTAGTGTGTTCATTTTAAGAGAATCGATTCATTTCTAAGGAACCGATTCAAGCGATTCATAACCCAGTGTTCGCATGTACTCGTGCGGCATTTTACGAATTCTTCGTGAAGATTCAAAGAAATCTTTAAAAATCTTTTGCTTCGAATCGATGCTTCAGAGCATGCATCAAACTGTCATGAAACTGTCAAATGAGGCTTTGTTGTTACGTAATACACGTTTCAGAAACGTTTTGAATTGGTTTGACCATGTACCAGTCAGGTTTATTATTAAAATTGGTAAAAACAAATCGAACTTTCTTTAAATTATTCCTGGTAGGCCTACAAAAAATAAGTGCTACAAAATAGCTTAATAAAATAGCCTACTGTGACGAGCAGGGCGGGTGAGAGCCGTGAGGGAACGGCGCGAGGCCGGTGATGCAAGTGATAATGAGCTTCAGCTGCGCGCTACACCGGTCTCGTATCTCTCACGGAGGAGCTCCGGAAGCATAAAAGAGGAGCGACGACAGTGAAGGACGAGAGAGGACCAGGCCTGGACTTTATGTTGTGTAACGGTTCAATGAGTACGGGAAGAAGGAGGCGGGAACCGGCGAACGTTAAACGTCCTCTCTCGTCCTTCACTGTCGTCACTCCTCTTTTAAGCTTCCGGAGCTCCTCCATGAGAGACACGAGACCGGTGTAGCGCGCAGCTGACGCTCATTATCACCGGTCTCGCGCCGTTCCCTCACGGCTCTCGCCTGCCCTGCTCGTCACACCTACTAAGTAAAATTATCTGCTAAAACGTACGATTCTTTTGTAAAAACGTCTCCGAACATATATGTGTTCTCATTGCATTTGCACGACTTTAACCACCAGATGTCCTGGCGTAGCGTAGTTTCGGAAATATTGCTTGTCTTATCACATTTTTTTTTTTCACAATATTTATTTACAAGGTTATATAAGGTCACCAAATTATTATTTACATTGTTTTCGATTTTTAAATAGCAACTGATTCATTTGTTGTGTACAGTATGTTGTACTCGAATAAACCGAAGTGCCTCACGAGCAAAGATGGCAGCCTCCATTTTGCCTACTTCCGGGGATACCACTCAAATGAATCAAGATCCTTGGCTGCAGTAAATATAATAATTCTTTGGCCCTGCTCTGACTCCAGCCTGCTGCGCTCCAGCAGCATGTAACTTAATGTGGTCTATGTAAATTATTAAAGACTGATGGGAGGTGCTGTAGAACTCACTCTCCAACAGAGCAATCCGTCCACACACTCCAGAAGCTCGCAATAATAGCGGTAGTTCACGAGAACCATATCTTACACTGTCAGACCGACTCTCACGGTCACTGTCTAATGAACTGTGCTGTGTTTCCTCCCTATAGGATTCTAGTTTCTCCATGCAATTCTAGAAGTTGCCGGTTAGTCGTGCTGTATGGTATTTAAACAGATCAGCCGAATGATGTCACCCCCTCCCCTCCCCTCCCCTCCCTTCCCTTCCCTTTAGTCTCCATTTGCAGCTTGTGCCTCAATACTAATTAAATGGGTTTGATGGAGTCCAATCCGTCAACATCTAAAATCAATGGAAAAAAGTCAGGCCTCTGGGCAGTGAGGCCTGGGATTCTTTCAACATGATTGCAAATTCCAGTCCGTTCCCTAAAAAACGGTACAGTTACACAGCGCATACGACTTCCAGAGATTTATTTTCATGTGCTTTGAACGTCTTAGTGCAGTGTTAATGTTGAGAATCAGTTCAGTAAAGCCGAAAGAAACCAAGCCAACGCTCTAGAAGATTCCTTTACATGTTTGTGTTTTTGTTAGTAAACACGTGGGGTTTTATAAAATTGCCAAAATAATAACCTACATAGAGTCCAGAGTGTCACACGGGTTTTATGAATGTCAAACGGGTGCAGCGGACTGGCTCTATGATTAGATTTATTATTATTGAGGCAGCAGTCGAGTCTTCCGGGATGTGGCAGATGTCCAAGTCATCCTGTTTCTGTGCCTGCAGAGTCCTTTGGCAAAGTGGGATGCAGCTTTTGGCCTGCAGCACTATATATTCGACTGGAGAAAACTCAGGCGGCGTGACAGAGCAAGAATTCCTCGGATGCATTAAGAAATTTTACAGTTCTCGATTTAAACGTAAAAATACATTGCCAGGTGAAAGATGCAAGCTATCACAGTCAAAATGCTTAACCTGAGGCCAACTTTGCTTTTTGCAAAGTTGCCCTCGCAAACAAACAATATAAACCAACCAAATGCACTTCCAAGACACTTCTTTCTTTTCTTTTCACATTGCGAAACACCATTGATGAGGCTGTTTATGCATAGAACATGCAGGAATGCTTGTCAATCTGTTATGAGCAAGCCCCAATGAAAGTTTATTGAGTTTCGTCCTCTCAAATTCAGTTGAGCGCTGTCTGTGCTTCTCTCTATATCATCAAATCATATTGCAGTCGACAGAACATCCATTGAGCATCATTTGTTTGTCCAGCTGCGATGTCACAATAGTGATGCCGGCAGAATGACAAGCACCATAAACCTGATACAATACAGCCGGCTCCATCATTCATCTCTGTGAGGAATGCTGCGCGTGTTATCAGATTACCGAACATCGCAGATGGATGCTTTGGAAACTAGCTGTGCATCCTGGGTTTCGCATTTTGCAAGGTTGTGGAGAAGAATTTAAGATGACTTTATTCGTACATAATTAAATAAAGAGTTTTTCAACCCAGACAATCTAATATTTTTCCGAAACACACTTTCCCTAAAGAATAGCAATGGAATAATGTGGAATCAGCTCTTTATGGATCAAATGAGAACTTGATCTTGTATTAAACTTGATCTGAATAAATGTCAATGTGGATGAACTGAAAATCCCATCCTTTTTGTCTTGAGATTTTTACGCAATAGGATCTTGTTTTAATTTTTGTTTTATTCCTTTCGGATTGCGATGCATCATATTGTGATTGCGTTAGATAATTCCGAATGATCTCCGCTAGCTATTCCTTTGAGATTTGTTGACAAGATCCCTTCCTGTTTCAGATTCAGGGCCCAGTCTCTGGGCTCAAATCGGCATTTCTTCAAGTTTCTGTAGAATAAATAACATTTCAACAGACTGTGCACTGTGACCTCCAACCCAGCAACTCATATGGTACTGTGAAAATCCACAGATGAAGTGAGCTCCAGATTCAATCAAAGTTTTGAGTATATCTTGGACTCAAAAGAAAGTTCATTCCGCTCTGAATAAGTCGAGTGTTTGTGTGGGTTTAGAGGTGTAGAATTCTGATGCTGTTTTCAAAGGCATGTGAACGGATGCTTAAGAATATTAAATAAAAATGGAGCTTTCAGTAAGGAAAAAATATCTGTACACTACTGTAAAAAACTTTCATTATACTTCAAGAAAGATTTTTATTACAAATAAATGCTGTTCTTATGAATTTCCTATTCATCAAATAATCCTGAAAAATGAATGTATCTGTCATGATCTGGTCTTTTGTCTTCCCCTGTCCTGTCAGTTGTCACATGTTCCTTGTTTTGAGTCTAGTTCAGTCATGTGATCTTTGTTTTGATTTCCCATGTGCCAGTCTTATCATTAGTTAATGTCAGTCACCTGTGTCTCATTAGTCATTATGTCTGTCACCTGTGCCTTGCTTGTTATCCTCCTGTGTTTCTGTGTATATATTCCCTCTGTGTCAGTCCAGTCCTTGTCGGTTCTTGTAAATGTAACGAATGTTTTGAGCTCCTCGTTTTTCCCTGTATCATGTTTGTGTTCCTGTATTTGCATTAAACTTTAAAACTACAGTTCTGTCTTCGAGCGAGCCTTCCTGTGCCTGTCCTGAGTGTTACAGTATCACAGTTTCAACAAACTTTTTTTCAACGATAATCAGAAATGTTTCTTGATCATCAAATCATCATATTCGAGTGATTTCACAGTGACACTGAAGACTGGAGTAATTCAGATTTGCATTACAGAAACAAATTACATTTTACAATATATCACAATAGAAAACAGCTATTTTAAATTGTAATATTATTTCACAATATTTCTGTGTTTACTGTATTCTTGATCAAATAAATGATGAGCAGAAGAGACTCTTTAAGAAACATTACAACATTTTCCCAAATGTTATTACAGTAACTTAAATAATATGGTGGTATTTATATGATACTTCAAGGTAGTTTAAAGAATAATACTATCTATGGCATGTCCAAAACGTACATGCACTTAACAAACATTTACTTTTATACACTCTAAAAAAAAATGTTGGGTTGCTTCAACCCATGTTTGGGTCAAATATTTAATCTAAAAAACGGTTGACGCAAACATGAGTTGAAACATCTCAGCATTTTTTTAGAGCGTGACCTTGTTCACAATCATATTTCAGTGTGAAAATATTAGGATAGTTATATGTTTCACAGGACAGTAAGTGTGCATGTGCAATTTCTTGTTCTGGAGATGGTCAGCAGAGGGAGTCGCTGTAATGTCGACTGACCGCAGGGCTCTGTCCCAAACCCTGATGGAGAAATGCTGATTATGTCTCTCACTTTGGTGTGCTGTATATTTTAATATTATTATAGTTGTTTGCCTTTGGTTTATCAACATGCTACTGCCAAACTCTATTGGAATCAATTGTGCTTCTGCTGCCTATGTAGGGAATAGACAGCAAGGGTTTGAGCCAGAGTGTTTTATGGCATAGCTGAGCTGGGTTTGTTTCTTTGCTCTGAATATGCTGAGAGCATGTCTGCGATTAAAGCTGACTTCTGTTAAATCAGGGTTAAAAATAGTAAAGCTGCTGCCACCTACTGTTTAGAAATACACATGCAATCTAAACTCTGCATACTGTACATAGCAAACACATTCTATTATTAATCAGCATGTTTGTCTATGTAAAATTATATAAAAATATATGGTCATACTGTAGATTAGGGTAACTAACTATTAAATATGAATTTTGCCTCAATAAACTCCTAATTACTGCTTATTATTAAAGTTAAGCTATTGGATGGGAGTAAGGGATGTAGAATATGCTGTATTAATATCGGCTTTATAAGTACTAATAAACAGCCGATATCCTCATAATATGCACGCTAGTTAATAAGTGAGAATCGTACCTTAAACTAAAGTGTTACCAAATATAAATATCTATACTGAAATATAACAATCTTGTCTTTAAAATTAGACTAACTTCACTAGAAAATTACAAATTAAAGATTTGCAATAAGTACAGATTAGTTACATTCTAATTAATGTACATTCTAATGCAATGTTTCAAGTTAAAAACATTATGGAAATGTCCATCATTATAAATTCTCAACCAAAGTCTAATCTTAAGTAGCGCTTATCTTTAACCTTAAAGGGTTAGTTCACATTAATTCCTCTCCCTCGTGTCGTTCTACTCCTTCGTTCATCTTCAGAACACAAATGAAGATATTTTTGATGAAATCTGATGGTTCAGTGAGTCTCTATTGACAGCAAGATAATGAACACTTTCAATGTCCAGAAAGATACTAAAACATATTTAAAACAGTTCATGTGAGTACAGTGGTTCAACCTTAATGTTATAAAGGGATGAGAATACTTTTTGTGCTCCAAAAAACAAAATAACCCTAACTTTTCAACAATATCTAGTGATGTTCGGTTTCAAAACACTGATTCATGAAGCTTTACGAATCTTTTGTTTTGAATCAGTGGTCGCGTGATTTCAGTAAACGAGGCTTCGTTATGTCATAAGTGATTCGCAATTTCAATAGTTCACGTGACTTAAGCAGTTTGACATTGATATTGTTGAAAAGTCGTTATTTTTGGCGCACAAAAAGTATTCTCATCGCTTTATAATATTAAGGTAGAACCACTGTACTCACATGAACTGTTTTAAATATGTTTCTGGACATTGAAAGTGTTCGTTATCAATAGAGACTCACTGAACCATCGGATTTCATCAAAAATATCTTCATTTGTGTTCTGAAGATGAACGAAGATCTTACGGGTGTAGAACGACATGAGGGAGAGGAATTAATGACACCATTTTCATTTTTGGGTGAACAAACCATTTAAATCCAGTTTATACCAATTTCACCATGATATAATGTCTTTGAATGCACTTGAAATGCATGTAATTTGACTGGATTTAAATATCAGTACAGTAGTTTCATAGTGAATCAAGGCTATTCTATGAGATCCAGTGGGATTGTAAAATTTTCATATTGCTCAGAATCATAAAAAGCCTTACCTCCAAACTGCTTAAAATGAACTATTGCATGCTACATTATCAATATATTATATTCCATTTTCCAACAGTCATTGCATCAGTACCTGTAGTTCTGTGTTGGCACAGGGTTTCGTGATGTTGGCCAAGCTAAATACGCACTAGGCTCTAAGTTTCTCTGTCAGGAACTCTGAGAAGTCGATAATGAACATCATGCATAGCACATAGTCCATTGAAAGTCTTTGCATTCTCACAGACACATTCATCTGTGTGTGTGTGTGTGTGACCTTCAGTAACCCGTCCGCTCTCGGTTGCGTTTTCTCTGGTTGTGAAGGTGTCTGTTCACAAAGTTTGCGTCACAGTAAGAAATAATTTCCATACAAATGAATGTGTTCTGCTGTAGACAGTGTTCAGGGTCACTCAGCCTGCTGAATCTCGTATAATAAATATTGACATGAACGACAAAAGACATCATGTGGGTGAAACACTATGGTTTAATTGAACAAACACTCCTGTTGGTCCGGATGGGACTTGATCCGAGTTACATCACTGGACACAGTCAGGCACGAGTATGTATGGCGATACACAGACAAGAATCATTAAATATCACAGGCAGCTGCTGATGTAAATGTCCATATAATAAATATAGTGCTTTTTCATAATTTAATGCTTTGCCTCACAATTATGAAAAAGGAGGAAAATGTCTATTTTTATATATTTTTTTATTTCATATGTACATGATTTTTTTTTCTCATCAGCAAAAGACGTCTTCACAATCCTGCAAACGTGAAAGAAAGAGTAAAATGAGTCATTATAAATTTCACTCTAACTCTATATTAATGCATTAAACCATTAAAATTGAGAATGAACTGTATTTTTTAGAATGAGTGTTTATTCAATGAGTGGTCAATAATAAAATTAAACTATTTGCATGGGACAAAAATAAGATAATAATGAATGAATGTAGAACTTTTTTATTTATGTTTTATTATTTATAAATAACAAGTAGAATAAAGAATTCAGCTGATATGCAGTTTCTGCATGTACTTATTCGTCACAGCTTTGAACGTGGCTTATCAGAAGTGATGTTCGAGCTGGAACATTCTAGCACTAGTTCTCACCTTTTGAGAGGGATCCCACATTTTTCTGCTCCTTATTTGGGACTAGAGTGCATGCAGAGAGGAAGAACAAGGAACAGGTGTCAGGACGGCCTGAAAATAGCTCTAACACTCAAGCAACACAAACTCGGTTTTACAGTGCGTTTCCGGGATGATTTCTAGCAGTAGATGTGCGAGAACGAACTGGTGCCGAGTCAGGGGATGTAATTTAGTCTCTCCTGCAGTACAGAGTCATTACGAGTTTAATTTATGGGGAATTGGCACTCGGACACCTCCAGCAGCAGGGGCCGCAATCTCCAAGTTTAGTGTCCCCCATGTAAGGTCAGGGCTTGCGGGGGAAGACAGATGTCTTGTCAAGACTCAAATAGATGGAGAACCGAATAGCTTTTTGGCACTGCAAAGCTCCCTCTCAAATGCAAAAACGTTAAATTGGTGGCGTTTCTTTTGTGGTAGATTGCTCAAAAACAAACAAACAAAACAAAAAAAAAATGAAATATTTAAAAACAGTAACATTTTGAAATATTATTACAATGTAACAACACATTTATGTATAGTAAAAATGTAATTTACTCCTGCGATCATCAGTCTTCGTTCTAAAATGCTGATTTGTTGCTCAAGAAACAGTTACTGTTACTGATTTACCGACTCCGAACATCTGAACGCAGTGTTTTGTAGTGTAATACTCGTGAAGCGAAATTCCTCTGGTACTTTACACCCATGAACACGTCTAAAAATAAACACTGACCTGTATGAATGTGGGTGTTGAACTTATTTCTTATCGGCATCAGCAATCACAGGCTCTGTTGGGAAAGAAAACCAGAATGCCGTTCAGTCTGCTGGCTTTCAAAACAGCATTTATCACCCAAACAAACATTCATGTGAACCACTAGAGCTTTAGCTCAGACATGTGGAAACTCTTGTTCTGTTTGACATGTTCATTTATTCTCCTCTCGAAAGGCTGTGAATCATTTTACAATAACAATAAACCTGTCCAGCCCAGTAAAGACACGTGATAACTTGACAAACAGTTCTCGGATCAGGTTAAGCATTTGCATTAACAGCTTAGGTTGGATTACACTGATATTAGGCGTCCATAAAGTGATGCTCCATTTGATCCCAAACATACAAGCCTGTTTATAACATCATTACTGCATCATCTGATTAACAGCAACATGCATTTTACATATTCATCATCTTATACTACTTGCATTTCCATTGCTAAATATAAACTATTTAGATTTGAACTCGGATTTGGAATCCGTGTGTTTTTATCATCGCATTGTTCCATGAATCCACACAATTCAAGTTCCTTCCTCAGCAAAATTCTCTTTATTTCATTCATAAATGCATCAGTCAGTTAATCACGATGTTAAATCCCTCTAAATGAGGCCTTGACTCTTACACGTGATGCACATTCTTGACCATCTGTGCAAAATATTGCCGTGCTTTTGAATATTTAAGTCCTTGGATTCATCTCAGCTAATGGATAATAATTTAATTCAGCCTTTTTAGACCAATGAAACGCCACAACTTTTCCAGTCATTCATGATTACAGTATGGAAAGTGATTTCACAGACGCTGCACTCATAAAGAATAAGTCAAGCCCATGAAATATTATGGAGCTGAGGATAATTATATGAAGAAGTCTTTAGAATTTTCTAGACTTTGAAATCGCAGTCTTAAGATATTTAAACGGTTTCCATGAGCATGAAAACTCTCAGTGAGGTCAGCAAAACCTCCTCTATTTAGCAAACAAATAAAAGTGCTGTCAAGACTGAAACTCATGATGACCCTTTTTTTGCTTGGGGTAATTTTCATTTTAAAGAGAACTAATCCTTTAAAAACTAAGGTTCGTTATTGGCATCGATGAAGAACCTTTAACATCCTTTCCATTCCACAAAAAGTCCTTTAGACTGGAAAAAGTTTCTTTAGATTATTCAAATGTTCTTCATGCTAAAGCAAAAATTAACTTTTCACGGAAAAGGTTCTTTTGGGAACTAAAAATGCTTCATCTACTGCGAAAACCATCTTTTAAAACCGTTATTTTTAAGAGCGGAAGTGAATTGAGAGCATTTTTGTTTTTCGGTGCCTGAAGCAAAAATATTCCACATATGTATTGATTATAAAAACTAGATACTTCTTTGCATGATCAAAAAGACTACAAGACAAGACTACAAAGACTAAAGGCGTCCTAAAAACACACTTGAGTTAAGTCTACCACAGATACTTACGTTTAACCTCCAGTTTGCAGCTAACCAAGGCCTCTCCGTGCGCGTTCTTGGCCCTGCAGGTGTAGACGCCACCGTCAAAGTTGCCTGGCTTGCGGATCTCTAGGGAGCAGATGCCCTGGTTGTTGATTTGCCTGAACTTGGGGTCGTCACCAATAATCATCTGATTCTTCATCCACTCGATCCTGGGCTGCAAAGTTGGAGAACACAATGACAACACGCAGCATTTGGAGTCTAGAATTAGGGAAATCTTTTAAATACATGGATGAAGATACTGCAATGAGCCATTTAAGCTCACATACTGCCACTAGGGTGCAAAAGGAGCCTCTTAAAGGATTAGTTCACTTTAAAATGAAAACTACCCCAAGCTTTACTCGCGCTTAAGCCATCCTAGGTGTACATGACTTTCTTCTTTCTGATGGACACAATAGGAGTTATACTTTAACAAGTTCTAAAGGAAAAAGATCTAGCTTCTGCCAGACCACCTTCCATATTCAACATTTTGGTAACACTTTTACAATAAGGGTTAGGTTAGTTAACATGAACTAATGGGGAACTGCACATATGCAGCATTTATTAATCTTTGCTAATTTCAACATTTACTAATACATTATTAAAATCATTAGTTAATGCACTGTGAACTAACATGAACAACTGTATTTTCATCAACTAACGTTAACGAAGATTAGTAAATACAGTAACAGATGTGTTGCTCATGGTTAGTTCATGTTAGTTAATACATTAACTAATGCTTAACTAATGAACCTTATTGTAAATTCTTACACAAATTTTCTTTAACGCATCGCTTTTGCTTCAGAAGTACTTTATTAACCCATTGGAGCTGTGTGGAGTACATTTCTGATGGATGGAAGCACTTTCTTGGTCTTCTTACTCGTTGGTCCCTTTCACTGCCATTATAACGCTTGGATACATCAGGATATTTATTAATATGACTCAGATTGTGTTCATCAGGAAGATACAACATGCTTGAGGGTGAGTAAAGCTTGGGGTAATTTTCATTTTAAAGTGAACTAATCCTTTAAAAACAAAGGTTTGTTATTGGCATCGATGAAGAACCTTTCCATTCCACAAAAAGTTCTTTAGAGTGGAAAAAGGTTCTTTAGATTGTTCAAATATTCTTCACACTAGGCAAAAACCTTTTGGGAACTAAAAATGGTTCATCTACTGCGAAAACCCTCTTTAAAAAAAGTTATTTTTAAGAGTTTGAGAGTGTATTGAGAGCATTTTTGTTTTTCGGTGCCTGATGCAAAAATATTCCACATATGTATTGGCTATAAAAACTATGAATCCCAGATAAATTTGAAACAGGCCATTGATTTTTCTCCCTAGTTCCTACTCTAAGTTTTATTTACTCACCAAAGTCATTTTACTTGGATTTGGCGCTTGGTGAGTGTTAAATTTGGATGCTGATCAACGCCATGCACACTTTCACTGTCATGGCCTAAACATATCGGTGTTTGGAAGCTCATCCCGTCATAGTGATGTCGGAATCCCACTTATCCAACTCACGCTGTCCCTCGTCTAGTTATCTTTCCCACTAGGAGTTGCGCTATCTCCGGTGGTATGTTAGTGACGGATTCCTGCACTTCAGTGGTCACTCACTCAAACCTGAACTGTTGAACAGCTCTTGATGGATTAAGTGTTGCTCATTGAACAGACTTCATTACAAAACACACATCACACAATCTTTACAATAATTTAACACACATAGGAGTTAGAGGTTGTTTACACCTGGAGTGATTCGGGTGATCTGATCCCAGCTTTAAATGTTTTGTGATCCAATTTCTCACATTACATCCAGACGTAGTCAGAAATGCATGTGGCCACACTGGATTTGTAGAGTAAACGCTAATTAATTTATCCTGGATGACCGCCCACTCACCTGTCCATCAACTACTGCACTAAAACAAGAGTTGCCAGTGGCATGCAGCTTAAAACAAATAACCACCCGATTGGAAAAATGCATACAGATACACATTATACAACACATGCACAGAACAGGTCATGTGAAGTGCAATTAATTTACATTAAAAACATCTCAGAACTTATTTTAGTTCAACTAGCACTAGAGCTGCAACTAACGATTATTTTTTCTGTCGACTAATCTAACGATTATTTTTATTAAGGCTTTTTTTTTAATGAATCTAGTAATCTTTTTTTACGTAAGGAGTTAGAACTAATTTAGCAGTCCATTGAGGTGTAGAAACACTGGGACACGCCATTATGTAATAATAATACGATTTGATTTTGATTAAAAATAAGCCACTTATGTGTGTCGTCCAGTGGTAGACATTTGAACTTTAACATGAAGAGTATCAAAGACTTTCTATACAGTCTTAAAAGGAACTTTGATAGTGTTCAAGCCATTGAACAAACGTCTCCTGAACCATGTGTTTTTCCTCTTGCGCTGTCTGTCATGCAGGGAGTCTTAGCGAGCGCGAGGGGCGGGAATCTGAAAACCTTGCACGTGCGAAAGAGAACGTCCGCGCACATCCAAATAAACTTCTTTGAAATGCAAAACTGATTTTCGTTCGCTCAAAATACTTTCTTATTTGCGAGACGAAGATTTTCTCCTCAACTTAGTTCACGCGTGCGTGAAATGCCCTTTTGCACGCTCAAAATATGATCTTGCGCGTGCAAAAATTTGGCAGAGATCCAATTCCAGAGGTGGAACGCCATTTCGGCTCTGCAAAGGGAACAAAGGAACATTTTATTTGGCCTCTGTTTAAAGTATTCCCATACTTTTGATAATCGTGGTCTAGGTTTTTGTGATAGAATGGAACTTTCTCCGTTCCTAGGAGCAGAAGCCGCCATCACGCGAGATGAATGTAAACAGAGTGACGCGTCGACGCATTTCACGCACGTCGACATATTTTCGTACTCGACGTCGACGCGTCGTTGCAGCACTAACTAGCACAGAACCGTTTTTTGGGCGTCTTTTCACACTTTATCAAACTTTTAGGCTAAAGGTAAAGTGTGTCATTTCTGTGCAACTATTTGAAAAACATGTACCTTAGGGAATCCCCTAACGGAGCAAAGCAGCTTGGTGTTGTAGCCGACAGTAGCGCTGCGGTCTGCCAGGGCGGTGGTGAATTTGGGTGCCTCGCTGAAGTCGTGCTCCTTGTACTCTGGAGGCTTGTAGTCAATGCCTAAAACACATTATAAAGACCAGTGAAGAAAGAATAACAAGAATAGCCATTGGTTAACTGAAAAACACTGCATGGTAAATGCATTCAGTAGAGCAAGGCGTTTACAATGCCGAGGTCATGGGTTCGATTCCCAGGGACTGCAAGAAGTGACAAAAAATGTATGTAAATTGAATGCAATGAATAAAAGTGTCTAATGACAAGACCAGGGTTATTATCGTTAACTAAAACTTTGCTAAATTGGTAACACTTTACAATAAGGTTCATTAGTTAAACATTAGTTAATATATTAACTAACACGAACTAACCACTAGCAACACATTTGTTACTGTATTTACTAATCTTCGTTAGCGTTAGTTAATGAAAATACAGCTGTTCATGTTAGTTCACATTAACTGCATTAACTAATGTTAACAAGATTTTAATAATGTATTAGTAAATGTTAACTAATGTTGTTAACTAATGAACCTTATTGTAAAGTGTTACCGTTAAATATTATAAATTGAAATAAGCCGAAATAAAATATAAATATTAGATGAAAAACTTTAATGAATATTAAAAGTTGACTTGACATCTGTTGAAACGTTAAACTTACGAACTGTAAATAAATAAAAACAAAACTGAAATAAAAATAAATTAAAGCTAAATAAAACTATTCACAGAAATTTAAATGAAAACTGAAAAAATAAAAACTTAATAGTATATAAATAACACTGAAAATGAGACTGGGCATCACTTTCACGATGACGCACGTCTAAACACAGATATCACGCTGCGAATACGACACTTCACATGAACAGATGCCGTGAAGGAAGCCGATTTTACAAGATTGCAAGAAAGCAGGAAGTGCATGATATGCCTGTGACGTATTTACTGTAAAAAAAAATTCTGTTTGATTTACGGTAAAAAAAAAAAACGCAGCTGTGGTTGCCAGAAATTGACCATATATTTAAGACATTTTAGTTTTTACGGATTTTAATTAAATTTACTGTAAAAATATGTGTTTCATTAACTGATATAATGTTGATTTACCAGCCTATTGACGAACTAATATCTGTTTTGTACTTTTGTAATACACTGACAATCACATGATGAATCAATGCTCATCACAAGCAGCTTTTCCAATATATATAGAAACACGAAACACCATCATGGTAACACACATAACATTAAAAAAGAAATGCAATAAACATTCATTTAACGACATTAGATGTTACATAAAACCCTAATGTACAGAACTGATTAGAAAAAAACTTTACGTTTTTTCACTGTAAATTATATAATTTTTCACCTCCAAAAACTGTAAATGTAACAGCATTTTACTGTAAAATTAAATGCACAGTTAGATCTATTACAGTTATTCACCGTAAATAGTACCGTTTACCAATTAACAGTTTTTTACTGTCGCAGTATTTTACTGTTAAAATCACGGTCATACTGGGAAACATTAAGACAAATCGTGTTGCTGAGCAAATGTTAAATGCAGGAAAGCTGTTCACCTGTCTTCTGGATTGTGGCGGAGGTCTTTGTAACAGTGGCCTCTTCGCTGATTCCACACTTGTTCTCAGAAAAGGCTCTGAAGATGTAGGTGTTGCCCATGATCAGGTCTGAAATAGTGGCATTCATTCTGTGGTAATGCTCCAGTACTGTGAACCAGTCCTGTGGAGAGGTCAGTAAACTTCAGACACGACTACAGACAGTGTACAAGTGAATTCCTCTTTTGTTTTATTTAGATTATTTGGCTGTCCAGTGAAGGAGCTGCATAAAAAACATTGCTCAGGCCACCGGTGTCAACCACTGATTGAACTCAGTTATAGTTGTCTCTTCAGCAAATCTGCTTATAGCTAAATTAAACTTGTTTCATAATTGATGAACTTTACACAGTTAGCTGACTTGAGCTGACATTATTGGGATAAGAGAAAGAAATTTAACACTGAAAAATAGAGCATGGCATTTACTTGGTTCTCCAAGGTGAGAATACCATGGTACCATGTCCAAACAAACACGGTAAATGTCCAAAAATAATGGAACCATGTCCGAAAACTCACAGTAATACCATGGTATGTAGTAACTGTTGTAAAAGCTTGTACCCCTGTCTTTTTGTCGGCCTTCTGGATGGTGTATCCGGTGATTGCTGTGTTTCCGTTATCCTTGGGTTCGGTCCACTCCAGAGCAGCGTTGAAACCCCAGGTGTCCACGATCTTGATGCTGGCTGGAGGTCCAGGCAACTCTGGTGAACAGGAAGACGAGAGAATTGTTGAAAAAAAACGGTAGCACTTAATTTTACGGTCATGTTCCACGTGTGCATACTATGTATTTACTATAGTAATTACAATAACTAGGTACTAACCCTTAAACTTAACCCACCTTATATTACCAGTTCTTTCTTAGGTAAGTGCAACCAAAAAAACTCCATCGTCCATGATGCATATGATCTTTTATAACACTTACCAACAATCTGCAGAGTTAACTGGGATTTGTCCTCAAAGCTGTCCACTTTCACAGCCATCTCATACACACCGGAGTCGGCTCTCTCCGCGGCACGGATGAAGAAGATGCTGTCCTTGTCGCTGTTGCGGATATTCACCTTTTTAGTATCAATAGGCTGGCCGTCCTTTGTCCAAGACACAATAGGTTGTGGTTTGCCCTGAAGGTAAGAAAATAAGCAATGTATGCTTAAAATTGACTAAATAAATTCATCCAAATCTGATCAGAATTGGTCTTCTGCCTCGCTGAAAATCAGATGAAGAATATTGTATGCTTCTACTTGAGAATAATAGAATTTCACTGAAATAAAAAGTCAATTTAGTGTACTTTAAAGCCCTGTTTCCTCAATGGTCGATCGGATCACAAGTGGACGAGGGAGACATATACCCGTTTCCACCTTGTATATCTCTTTTATCCACTTTCATCCGGATTTCTTCGAGGGGAAGGTCTATGTGTGGGTAAATATATGGGCTTTTCAGATCTTTTGAGCTAATGGGACTAAATAAGCTTACGTATGAATGCAAGAAAAACATACTGAGAGCAGCTGCTTTCATTTCTACTCTGACTGCAAGACCGGCCGAGCGTGAACGAAATAAGTAACAATGAGAGAACAACTTTTCGTCTTCAAACCAAACTTATCTTAAGATAAACAAAGTTTACATCCCATCTGGCAAGTCAGTAGGCGGTCTTTAGTGGCTGTTCGAACACATGAGCGTCTATACTGCGAAAGCAATGCGTTTTCGACAACCTCTGGAAGTGGTTGAAAGTGGACATTTACATTTTACAGACGCTTTTATCCAAAGTGACTTACAAGTGGAGCAATTAGGGGTTTTGTGTCTTGCTCAAGGGCATCTTAGTCATGGTATCGAAGGTGGAGAAAGTGCTGTTCATTCACAATCCCCACCTTCAATTCCTGAAGGACGTGGGAATCGAACCAACAACCTTCAGGTTACAAGCCCGACTCCCTCACCATTAGGCCACGACTTCCCCTGGACAAGCTCAAAACGTTTTACACCCCATTTTACGTCCTCTTGTGATCCGATCAACCAAAACGCATCTTAATATCAGGTGGAAACAGTGCCAAAGAGTTCACTTGGCAATAATGTCAAATTAAACTTTTGGTGACAATTTTTTTAAAGCCTTTATGTACAATGCATTATAATAAACATTTCTTAATGCATTATACTTTTAATTGGAACCAAAGTTAAAAGGCATTATATTCCTTGTTACATCTGAAATTGGTTGTTTGTCGTGTGTTTTAATGAATTATACTTTCTAAAGGTGTAATATAAGTATTAAAATGTATTATAACTGTTCATGAGACTATACAATGCATTATAAGGTGCATTAAAATACTTTTATACGGCTTTTAGGTAAAGTGTACTTATATTAACATGCTTTAAAAAAGAAGTACACTTATTTTATCTGTTCAACACATAAACAAGCTTCAGCTGATGTTAAATTTAAATGCATTTTAAATTTAAATAATTACGTACACTGAAGGGAATAACAAGGTTGATCTTCTCTCCAACATTTTTCACGTAGCGCTGCCTCAGGAAACGCGGCAGACGGATTTTGGGGCGATCTGAAGGGAGAGAAAAAAAACGGTATTATATATACAGTACGCTACGAGCAAAGCTACATTATTGAGATTTTCCTTGTGCATTTTTGCTCAAAGACGGAACAACTTTTTATTAAGAAATGCATGCTCTTATTTTATTGGTTTATAAAAACAAACCTCACTTTTTATTTTTAATCTAAGGTTTTAAGTAAGGAAAACTTGTTTATTTCCCTAGCGAACCAGAACACTGACTAAGCTAAACTTCACATGTAATTTCATCCTTAGCTTTCCTCCATAACAGTCTGCAACAAAAACTACTGAAATCTTTTGCAAAACCGAACGCACAGATGTAAAACACAGAAGGAAATCAAAGGCTAAAAACATTATGAGGTGTCAATTACAATGATACACTTTGAGCTAACGGTGGTTCTGTTGGACTCATCACGGCTTTAAATAGATCAGTCCTGTTACACCCCTGCCACTAATAAGTTATGATGGAGGGCTTTAGTTACATTAAAACTGCTGAATTACAAATAATACCCAAAGGCTACATCTCAGAATCGCAGTTTATCTTTCATTTCTAACAAAGCACCTTCAATGCTACCCAAAAAAAAAGGTGTTTTTGTTTTGCATGCATATAAAATGGTGAGTTTGTTTCAGGAAAACTCCCTGAAGTGTTAGCCGGATGCTAACTCTTTCAAGCTACAGCATGCCTCTAAATAAACATACCATCTCTAGCGAGTTAAAAAGTCTCATAGGGTAACCTAAGACGCCACTTGACTCCGTACGCAGCGTGAGAACATTTGGGAATGTATCCCACCCTCCGACTCGAACCATTCACACTTGTCGCCATCGCTCTTAAAGGAAGTAGTTTGACACTAGTCCAGGCGGCTAGCTGTCAATGGCTTTGAAGCCATGTAAAACCCTCTCCACATAATCCTTGTTAATGCACGGCACTTACCAACTAACTATTTTCTACCGAGATTTTTCATCGGAAAAGACATGACATGCCTCGGGTGCATGAAGACCCTTAAGCGGAGATCTGCCAAAATTTCCCTCCCCCTCTTTTACGTAGACCGGATTCAAGTTACATTCCAATCCCGCTTGACTTTCCATTCTACATTTATGATTTCTTTCTTTAGACGCTGGACACTCTTGGAGAATGTAAAACGACTGCAAGCATTCGTACTCAAAAACTGGTTTATGTAACGGCTGCGATAATGTGATCAAATGTAGGATACTTCAACTTGTTGCTTCACAATATTTAACACCTCAGACGTTGACAGCGCCACTAAAGCTTGCAGATAACTCCACATTGCAGAAGAACATGGTGTTTTTGATGCCTGATCTTTGCCTAAAGTTCGTAAGGCAACACCTCTTCGCGCTAAAGCCAGGCGCTTGTCAGGTAGATTTATTTTTTCACAACTGGCAACCACTCAGAGCCAATTAGGGGGCCTTGAAGAACAGCATGAGAGGTTTACTTGACGTGGTACCAATTTCACCTCTCTAGATAGCTCTGAGGTCTAGGATACTTGAGACCGGAGAGGAGGCCCCCGATCTTTAGAGCAGCTACATGTGCAGGGAAACTCTATGTTCCAACTACGTCCAAAGAAAACTGGCTTAGATGCAGGGGTGATCTGAAAAATGAGAGTTTTTTTTTCAGCTTGGCACATGAATATTAATTTAATGCCACATGAAAGTCATCTTAGTAATGCAATTGACCTTATTTTTCAAAATGGAAGTAAGCTATTACCGAGACTTCAGATTCATTTTGCCGCTAGAGGTAAATAACAGGAGGAAAAACGAGATGGTAAACTGTTTATGATTAAAATAATATGTTAAAATAATATGATAAGTACAGCTAAATAAATGGAAGTGACTACATCCAGACCGGAAGCGTCCACAACCAAGACGAAACTCATAAATTGTTACAATGGCTTTTTTTGACCCTCCGTAAATGTACTATCGTTCACAAGTTTGGGGTCAGTGAGATTTTTTTCTAAAGACCTGATTATAATTTTATTCAGCAAGGATGCATTGAATTGATTAAAAGTGACATTTGTAATGCCTTTCAAAAATAATCTTTCTATTCATCAAAGTATATAAAGTAAGTAGAAAAACTGTATTACGGTTTAAGATGTTTTCAACGTTGATAATAATCCGAAATGTTTCTTGAGCAGCAAATCGTCACATTAGAATGATTTCTGAAGGATCATGGAGTAATGATGCTGAAATTTCAGCTTTTTTGAAATCAGCGATTTTAAAAAGGAAACAATTATTTTGAAATTTAATAATATTTCATGGCTGTTTTTACTGTATTTATGCAGCCTTGGTGAGCAGAAGAGATTTAAAAAATCTTACTGACCGTCCACTTTTGAACAGTAGTGTATGTGTTTCTGGCCAGTAACGTCTTGACTTACCCACAACCTCTCTGACCAGGACGGGGTCGGGCAGAGTGGCAGGAGGGCTGCGGCCGCCAGGGTTCATGGCCACCACCCTGATGTTCAGGCGGTCACCAGTGGTCTGGTTCTTAATGATATAACGACAGGACACGGTGAGCTCCTCGTTAGCGGCTTTCCAGTCACCAGCTAGGACAGAGAGGAAAATAAAAAGTGAGAACATCCAATCAGAAGAGTTAATCTGAGATTTGCATGCCATTAACCTTCCTAAAAATTGATTGTCGATTAATTGCACATTGATTGTAATCAATATTCATATTTAAATAGCAATACTAAAAAAAAATTGTGTTAAAGTGTTAAAGTGTAAAGATTTGCATCCCATTTAGAATGATAAACAGTACATTGCTTTTAGAAATGACATATTTTAATAGGATTATTAAAAGCATTATTATTATTTTTAAGTATTATTATTTTTTAAAAAAAAGAATAAATAAACAAATCTAAGAATCATTGTTGAATAATTGCACTCTGAGAGTAAAGGTGATATTTAAATAAAATGTAAGTATTATCATTTAAAAATTGACATAAAATATAATTTTTTTTAAATTCTAAAAAAAAATATATATAATTATAATTATGTTATATATAAATATATATATTTATATATTATGTTATATATAAAATTATATATATATCTATATAATTATATATAGAAAAATAACAGATTTTGCAGTGCATGAATTTATGTTTCCCACACTACCTGAAAAAAACAATATGTGAATGGATACATCCTTTTTTTCATAATTTATTTGCACTTTTAACTGTAGTATGAGCAACTTTGTTTACATGTGAACCTGACGACTGCAACAGCCATGCTGTTTTGCAGACAGACTTCAGTGTGGCACTTCTAGAAATGCCTCACTCCATATAGGGACACAACTTAGGTGGGGTGTACATGTTGCAGTTGACATATTGGGGACAGGTGCAACTGAGAGGTTTGACCAGCAAATAAAACGCTAATGAACATTTGAACTTCGCTGTGTTTAATTTAAGGTACGGTATTGTGAGGTGCCGTTTCAAGATGCAAGTGCTTGGCGGGCCGAAAGGCTTTTAGATTTTACATTTAATCCTCAATGAGGATGTTTTATTACCCTAGTGAAGAAACTGGCTGTCCAAAAGCAGCTTCCTTGCTGCCTAAACAAGCAGCACGTTTGATCTGAAGATGTAGAGCAACTTTTTAGTTGGAAGTGTGTTATGCAGCATTGGATTTGGACGTGTCTTGATCCCTTCCTACCTCTGAAGGATTCACAGACTTACTTCCTTCCTTGCAGATTTCCACAGTGTATCCATCCAGACCAGAGTTTCCAATGGTGGCTGGTGGTCTCCATGTGATAGTGACTGAAGTGTCATTGACATCCTCAACGCCGATCTCGAGGGGCTCGCTGGTGGGCTCTGGAGAGCAAACGTTGACACTCAATATTTGAATCTAAAGTCAGACTCTACATCCAATGTTTCAACTGTAAATGGCACAATGTGTGGGTAAAACTGAGGTGATCTGAAGCGGTTTAGATTCTCCGTGGGTTTACCTGCCGGTGGAGGGGGTGTAGGTGCTTTGACTTCCTCAACAGGTGGAGCTTCAGCTTCAGCATCAGCTGGTGTTAAATAGGCAGGGCACATTAATAAAAGCAGCATTTGACAGAGCTTCAGGCATTAGTCGAGTCAAAATTATGGAATCGTAGCTCAGGTCAGGTTTTAACATAATCCAATAGTGTTTGTTAGAAAAATGAATTTTAAAGTCAACATGAAATCAATAATGCATGGAAGCTCGCTTCTGCCATGAAATAAAAAATAAAAAAGGTAATTGTGAATTTTTAGCTCCCAATTCTGACTTTTTTCTTACAATTGTGAGTTTATAGCCCACAATTCTGACTTTTTTTCTCAGAATTGCAAGATATAAAGTTATTGTGAGATAAAGTCAGAATTTCATGATATAAAGTCAGAATTACGATTTATAAAGTCAGAATTGCGAGTTATAAAGTCAGAATTGCGAGATATAAAGTCAGAATTGCAAGTTATAAAGTCATTGTGAGATAAAGTCAGAATTTCATGATATAAAGTCAGAATTGTGAGATATAAAGTCAGAATTGCGAGTTATAAAGTCAGAATTGCGAGTTATAAAGTCAGAATTACGATTTATAAAGTCAGAATTGCGAGTTATAAAGTCAGAATTGCGAGATATAAAGTCAGAATTTCGAGATATAAAGTCAGAATTTCGAGATATAAAGTCGGAATTGCAAGTTATAAAGTCATTGTGAGATAAAGTCAGAATTTCATGATATAAAGTCAAAATTGTGAGATATAAAGTCAGAATTGCGAGTTATAAAGTCAGAATTGCGAGTTATAAAGTCAGAATTCCGAGATATAAAGTCAGAATTGCAAGATAAAGTCAGAATTTCGAGATATAAAGTCAGAATTCTGAGATATAAAGTCAGAATTATGAGATATAAAGTCAGAATTTCGAGATATAAAGTCAGAATTTCGAGATATAAAGTCAGAATTATGAGATATAAAGTCAGAATTGCGATTTATAAAGTCAGAATTGCGAGTTATAAAGTCAGAATTGCGAGATATAAAGTCAGAATTATGAGATATAAAGTCAGAATTTCGAGATATAAAGTCAGAATTATGAGATATAAAGTCAGAATTTCGAGATATAAAGTCAGAATTTCGAGATATAAAGTCAGAATTGCGAGATATAAAGTCAGAATTGCGAGTTATAAAGTCAGAATTGTGAGATATAAAGTCAGAATTGTGAGATATAAAGTCAGAATTCTGAGATAAAAGTCAGAATTGCGAGATATAAAGTCAGAATTTCGAGATATTAAGTCAGAATTTCGAGATATAAAGTCAGAATTGCGAGATATTAAGTCAGAATTTCGAGATATAAAGTCAGAATTCTGAGATATAAAAGTCACAATTGTTAAATATAAAGTCAGAATTGTGAGATAAAAAGTCGCAATTACCTTTAGTGGCAGAAACAAGCGTCCATGATACAGACACACTGAAATCAAGTTCAAGTTGTTTTCACATTGAACATAATGAAGTAAAATTGGTTGCGAACACTCAGTCTTTCATGTTGACTTTGACTTTTTCAGTACTGTGAAGCATCAGGTGTTTTGACTGCAATTGCAGTGTGTCTAATAAATTTACAGTAACTGTTTACCATTGGTTTACCACGGCTATTAGCATCAGCGGGGCCTCGGCAGCGTGTGCAGCGCTGGTCGCAGTGACTCCTTCAGCGATGTGGCCAGCAAATCATTTTTAAATGTTAGTAAAATGTTAGAATGGACCAAACATTTTGCATGCACAGAAGTAGAGCGAGACATTACACAATATTTGATCGTTTTGATATAATGGATGGTGCACATTATCTGTTTTCAAATACATTTGAGTATATTTAATCTTAAGTAAATATAGTATAAAATAATAAGAAATTAAATAATGTAATGATAGCTGTACATAAGTGAATAATTAATATTCATTCATTTTGTGTATGTATAATATCCTTTATGCTATCATTATATAAATACAAAAGAATATTTCTAAAACCAGCAATCACTGAACGATTCCCCATAATCATCAACTCACCTTGTTACAGGAAAAGACCGGGCTCACTAATCAAAACATCATTGTTAAATATTTATTACTACTATTATTATATTAGCTCTCTGAGGGACTGTAAATAGAGATGTCTGCGTTGGACACAAGCTCTAAATACCTCTGGCTTATAAGGCCTCGGCGGATATAGCTGGGGTTAAAATAATAATTGCACAGGTGATGAAAAGCATGCTTTGTTCTTGTTAGAGAGTAAAACACGCAGATTATCACATAAATTATGGCAGATTATAGTGAAAGATTGAGTTTACGAACATGAGCTTCTACAGAAGTTCTGAAATAATATATCGCCTATATACTTCGGAATTAAATGATACATCATTAATATGGTAACAATCATTGTACTGCTACTGTACATTTCTCTACAGTAATATGCTGTTTTAGAAGATCTTGAATTTTTTTAAAGAATTTTAAGTTTTTATTGTATTTTTTAAGTTTAAATTTTAAGGCGTACAGTAAAAGCAGCAGAATAGGCGTCGAGTAGTTCAGGGCGAACAGCTGGTCTGATCAGTGGTCAGGCGAGGAGAGGTTAACAGGTGTAAACGCTCACTGGTGTTTTTTTTTAAACCATCAGCTGTAGTCAGACGTTTTCCAAGCAGCTACCCAGAGTTCTTGGCTCCAGCAGTAATGTGCATTGAGTTCTCATGCATTTAGAGTTAATTGTTACATGACATGCATCTGCGTTAATACTGCATGTTTGTTTGCATTTATTATTGCAAATGATGGCGTTGATCTCATAGAAAGCAGGGTCATATTTTCACCATTAAGACTTTTTCTCTTGCATGTGTTTGAACAATTTCCACGTGAAAATATTCCATTCTTACTGTAATGCTAAATATTTATTATTTAAATTGTTCTTCATGGCAATATTCATTTCATTCATGGTGATTTTAAACATGCAAATTATAATTTCCCATTACAATTTTAGACTAACAACAAAAACTAGCTTAGAGAGATCCACCCAAAGAATTGCACAATTTGATTTCAAAAACGACGGGGAGGTTTGGGGTCCACATGCGCACTCAGTACCTGCAGGAGGAGGTGCGGGTTCTGCTGGTGGAGCTTCAGCTGGTGGAGCTTCTGCAGGTGGGGCGTCAGCAGGAGGTGCCTCTGCCGGGGCACCTTCGGCGGGGGCGGCCTCCGCCGGGGCAGCTTCGGCGGGGGCAGCTTCAGCAGGTGCTGGTTCGGCGGGGGCAGCTTCGGCGGGTGCTGGTTCGGCGGGGGCGGGCTCAGGTGCGGGCTCTGGCGCTGGTTCAGGCGCGGGTGCCGGTGCAGGTTCCTCCTTCTTGGCGGCCTTAGCCGACTTCTTTATTGGGGCTGGTTTTGCCGGCATGCTTGTCCGCTTCAGGGATCCCTCTGACTTAGTAAGTCCTTCGGCTCAGTCTGAAGATGGGTCACCCCAGATTTATAGCCTAGGGCATGTGGCGCTGGTCAACTCCTCCCCTCAAGAGTTTCAAGTGACTCACTTGGACTAGTGAGGGAGTGAACAGAGCTGTCAACATCACAGTCACTTCAACTGTATGTACAGTTCCAGAAGTATCACTGGAGATAAGTGTGTGGGATGGGCATCTTGCAAAGTAGGCCTACATACTAAACTGATTTAATTACACAATGAAGGCAACAACAGCATTTTAATGTTTAGTAATATTGTTAGACAGTAAGGTAATCGTAGCAGTTTGTATTTATAATTACAAAAGCAGGATCATACTTCCATAGACATAATAAATACATAGACGCCCCAATTTTCCTGAAATTTAAATATGCATCTTTATTTTCTTAAAACGGACTTTTAAGATAAACACTCGTTTCGGTCATAGACATAATAAATACATAGACGCCCCAATTTTCCTGAAATTTAAATATGCATCTTTATTTTCTTAAAACGGACTTTTAAGATAAACACTCGTTTCGGTCATAGACATAATAAATACATAGACGCCCCATTGAACTCTGGATCTTACGTCAACGGCGCCACCATTTTGTGCAGGGCAACGCTCCCATAACGCTCATAACTGGAATTGAGTAAAATGCCTGTTTGGTGTAATACAGGTCTCGGGGAATAACCTTTCACAGGTAAGGTTTGTTTCTGGTTGTATTTGGTTATTATATAATTATGTTGATAATAGTTGGCCACCGGAGTCGGTCAGAAAAAAGCTAGCGGTGTCGCTAATTAGCTGTGAAAGTTGAGTTTACATGATTTATATTATAGTTTTAGCGTATATTATCTTGTTTTATGAACTAATTTTTCCTGAAATTTAAATATGCATCTTTATTTTCTTAAAACGGACTTTTAAGACAAACACTCGGTTGGGTGACTGACATTTTGTGAATTACTGTAACGTTAGTTAGTTGGCTAGCTTAATTTTCCCACACATTGAAGGTTTCCCAGAGACGGTGGGAAGTAGCTGTAAGGGAAGGATTTCCGCAAGCTTTGACAGGACTAGGGATGGAGCTAAACCATCGGTATTAGTATTATACGTATACTATACGCTATTATCAATATATCATTGTGATATTATATTATTGTACTTATACTATTATAATATTATACTATTCATTACTATTTTATTTGCTGCATGCTGTTTATTGACAATATTATAAACTTTATCATTAACTATATTATATTATATACTACATAAACTATTTCCTATATATATTATATACAACAAACTATTTACTATTACTACGTTCACACTATTGCATTCAGCTGTAGTTGTACCATATCATATATGTTACCATAAAGGATCCATCAGTTATCTTGTAAACATTCAATAATGTTTTGGAGCATCTATCTGTATCTTTTTAATTTAATGTGAAAATTTAAATGATCTCATTATGCACGTCTTCACAATTCTTATCCAGGAATAAAACAGCCAAATACAAAGTCTGAGCTTTGCTTATTCCTCATTAAAATAAATATTTTTTTAAAGTCTGCTATCGAAGTTTAAAGATGGAACTTTTTGTACTCCACGTACATCATAAACCACTGAAATCGGTTGATAAATGTAAATGTTATTGTCGTTTTTATGCAGAAAAACCGCAGCTCAACAGTTTTCAGAGCAGTCTCGCCCTCAGCAATATGGCGGACGCGCTGACGTATCGTATCAACGTTCCAAAGGGGCGTCTAATGTATTTTATTACGTCTATGCATATTTCAGCTTAAAAACATAAGATAAAAAATAATGTTATGTATGTTTTTAAATGATATTCGAATAAAAATGTGTAATATAGCGCATATATTCATCAATGTTCTCCTTTCTATACACAGTAAAAACCCCAGAGTTAAATCAACTCTGCTCAGATAACATTTGGTCCCTCTCTAAATAGTGTTAAAGTAACACTGAAGCAGAGTTAAAGTTAACGAGATAATTAAGCAATTAATTAAGCGATGATTGAACATTAATGATGAACACCTGCTGTTAACAAGCAGAATCACTAAAGAAAAGAGAAACACAAGAACTACAACTGACTTCAGCCACAGTCTTAGATGAAATCAACTGAAGATAAAAGACATTCAATCTCTGAAGAGTGTTATTTTAACACTAGTTCAGTGTTACTTTAACACTATTTAGAGAGGGACCAAATGTTATCTGAGCAGAGTTGATTTAACTCTGGGGTTTTTACTGTGTAGTTATTTTTTCTTGCTAACTATGCTATGGCCATTGAGTGGCTTCCTTCACGTGACATTATTTATACACTGTTTTCCGCGGTTGAAATACCAATTGACCACGAGACAACCCTTGTATCTTTCAACATAGCCTCTCTGATGTTCATTCATGTTTATTTCTTGGTATAACTAGTAGTAAAGAGGAGATCGGTTCTCGTGCACACAGTATTTATTGTTGTTTGAATAAAACTGAAAGCTTGTTTAAGTGTATTTAATATATAGATAACAATGTGTTTTTGTCTGTCTAGTATGTCTATCCTGTCATCCTCATGAAGCTTTGACATTTGTGTCCCCATGATACTAAACTTATTTGATATATTTAACTAATGCATTGCACAATACACATTTGAAACATGCTGTGTGTGCTTTAACCCCAGCAGTGAAAACATAAGGCAAAGAACACACTTAACGAACGTTGTGGTTTTATTATGACAGATGGACAATGTCTCGGTGGCCATTACGAACATCCGAAGCGGGCCAGTTCTTGGCCACTCCATCGGTAACAAACATCTTCCTTGCAAACCACATTTGTTAATGACATTGTTTTTTCTTAAATGATTGTTGTTGCAAATGCAGGGCCACGCTATGTACAATGTTTACATTTATAATGTCCTGTACAAAATGGAACTTAAGTTGTACAAACAATCATTTGGGGGAAACTTACAAAGAAAGAAAGTAATATCATTCCTTTTATACGACCCCAAATTAGGTAGAACACATCCGTAATTCTGCTTCACACTAAGGTGACATGCGTTTACGACATTTAGAAACCCATTGCACATTGTAACTTACATCTTCTACCGTCATATTACCTTTTATGCAACAGTATTGGATTTTTTTGAATCAATATCAAGCATTGCATGAAGTAAAAGGACTATTCAGCAACTTCTCACCACTTTGTATCTGTAATCTCTTTACATTGGTCCTCTTAGAAATATTGTACATAAAACTAAGCCACCTGATATGAAAGATCCATCTTCATTCACGAGTTGCCCAAGCTTGACCCTGACCTCAAGACAGCACCATCAAGGCATACAATCACCCAAAGCCAGGGAAGAAACGGGTCTATGGAGCTCCTGACTCACGTGAGAAATTATTGCAACAATAAAAAAAGGTGCGTTTAAGAGCGATAAGGTGAAAAACAGCAACAGACGGACAAAACAAAACCAAAGCTCATGAGGGACAGACATAAAATCCAGTTTTAACAGTCACCATCCCTGCGCTGTCATTACAATTCCAGGACAGACAAAGTAGACAGTAAAAAGTTGCTGAATTGTCGCGTTAAATGGGACTTTGCACAACACGGCACAGCTATCACACGGTTACAGGCACAATAACCAGGAACATGATGCAGACAGTGTACGGCGGCTTTAGTCACACTAATAAACGTCTTTTTAAAAACCGCTGACGGTCCGCCAAATTCGTCTCCACATGCTCACGTAAATGAGATTTATTAGCTTTATTCACTGATCCAGATTCAATATCCAACAACGTGCTGATATTTTGTCGGAGTAGCATTCACTGACGTAAAATGAAACTGCGATCTCCAGCAGATTAGCAACAAAAGCCATTGGCACACTGTCTTATGTCTGGACCGTAATCAAATATAAACGTCACGTATTAGACTTGAAGCAGCAGCGCAACTGAAGAAGGCTAAAGAAAACTGAATCGTTTTGCCATCTTGAGCATTACGAGTCTCTCTATTTGGCTAATAAACTCCACAAACCCTCACTTCTTGGAGAAGGAACTACGAAAATCATATTTACACAGTAATGATAATGCAATATATAAGATGAGTAGAAAGGAATGGAATGGTTCGAGTTATATTTTAACTTCCACAGCCCAGATCTGACCTACATGCATGTCTGGATACTATAGTTTCAGGTACAGAGATGGGAAATTACTGGTCCACCACTGCTTTCTGTGAGCGAATCCTCTTCTGTGCGAGGACGCGCGGATGTACTCGACTCTTAACTGTAAGCTTCAGAGAAATGCTGTATGGTTTGATATGTTTGACTACCGTAGGAGTTGATTTCTTTTGACGTAACATTTTCATGATGGATTTTTAGTGAGGCAAAATGTGATAATGCTTACAGCTCTAAAACTACCACTAAAAAATTAAAACTTGGTTGTACCTAAAGATGCCCTTAAACGCCACAAGACTAAGGCTATTGGATGTCAAGTGCGATTTTTTTTTTTTTTTAACTAAACCAAGACGTTTATGTTGGAAACTTTTTCCTATAGTGATATCAGATAGCACCAAATAATCAAGGATTACCTACGGCATCACATCCGCGTGCACTTAGTTGGGGCAATCGTCTCTTGCGCTCCAAATGAAAGGCTTGTACTGAATAAAGCACTGAGTATTTGGTTTTCTACATTTGCACCATTTGCTACAAAGAGAGCGGTTAACTGAGAGAGTAGCTGTATTGAATCTAATTAGAGGCCTGAGATAACCAAACCCCTGAGCTGAGATCAGTGCCAAAGCCAAGTAAAACGTCTCTACAGTATCATTACAGTAAATAAAAGTGCACAAAAATAGTCTGTTTGTGACTGGGACGAATCTCTGAAAACAACGAAACTCTGCAATGTGTTACTGAGGTGCTTTTGCAGACTGTGGCAATCCTCACAAGCTTCAGTTTTGAGAACGCTGCCTCCTACCAAGGTCATGTGCCTTTCAAAACAGGACGCAGAATCATGATTTCAAGTTGAAATGGAATGAAATTCAAAGACTGCGTGTCTGTGTAATTAACCGTAATTCATCAAAAGTTCATCAAAAAAAACTTTTCGACTTTCATTCCAATTCCAATTCAACATCCCGTGTGTTGTGGCCGATTCAATTCAGATTCAAAGTTCTTTAAAATTTGGAAGATGATAGCACACTTAAAATCTATTATAAGGCATTCACTGTGTTAGAAAGAGGAAAAAACGGGTTTAAAGGGATAGTTCACCTGAAAATAACAATTCATATTCATATTTACTCAAACTCAAACCTCTGTTGAACACAAAGGAAGGTATTTTGAAGAATCTTGGTAACCAAACAGTTGATGGTCCCCATTGACTTCCATAGAAAAAAAATACTATGGAAGTCAATGGGGACCATCAACTGTTTGGCTACCAACATTCTTCGAAATATCTTATTTTGTGTTCAGCAGAGGAAAGAAATGAATACAGGTTTGGGTGAGTAAATGATGACAGAATTTTCATTTTTAGGTGAACTATCGCTTTAAAAACTCTGCATAAGTGTTTCTGGGACACTGAAGGAATGGGGTTCAACTGTAGCTTATGCTGTGGCCGTATTCAAACGTGAAAGAAATGAAAAGTACAAAAAGCAGCATAGGCTAAAGTGGCCTTTAAAGTGTTACATCGGAGAGGAGACGTTTAATATTTCCCAGTATCTCCCATGTTTGCCGTTGTTCACGAGCGCTCGACTGCGAGATGAATTAGCGCGTGCACACTAGTGGTTTTAGCACCTGTCTCGTTGAGTTGTTAATACGGGCAGCAGTGGAACAGTAAAGGTCCCCGCAAAGAGAAATTACATCCGTATGTACATTTACATCAGTAAACAGAAATATGCAGACAAAAGTGCTATAAATTGATCGTTATTTTCATCTGTCACACTGTCATTCTTTTAGGAGAAAGAGTTACTTATGATAAAACATTGTTTTTGCGAGCCCTTACATAAAAGTACCATGGTAAAGCATAATAAATGTGGTTTGGCCGCTAACATGATAATACCATGCTATTTACTTAGTATCATGGTATATGGATAATTTTTTTATATCACCATCAATATTTAAACTTAAGTTATGTATAATGAAAAGTGTGGATTTAGGTGCCGTTTCTTTCTTAAGCTTTTCATTTGAAATCACCCTTTTCCCCTTCACTAATTCATTTTAAAAGGTCCTGAGATGTGACCAAATCCATTTTAACATGTACTCTTTCATAGGAGCTCATTAAATACACATGCATACTAACTTTAAAAGAGCAAAATGCAGTTAAATTAGTTTTAGATGGAGAATAAATAGTCATACTGCAGAGCATGTCAACTACCCATATCAGAAAGTACCATGGTATTACCATGCGATAGCATCACCGTACCATGGCACCGCCACAGTACTTTTTTGTAAGGGACATTTGATTGAAATGAAAAAAAAAGAAGGATGGATAATATAATAAGTGGGTGAAATGCACTAATCGCATTTATACAGGAACAGTACGGTGTCATCTGCAGGTGTGGGGCAGCTGTCGGAGTTTGGACCTCAACGTGGGCGGCAGGAGAGATGGAGGGGATGATGGGAAAACTTATCGCATGTTCAGAGAGGAGGGAGTTTTGGATCCGTCTCTTTTTCTGGCGACTCGATGTAATTGGCAGCCTCTTGAAGTTTTAACAGCATAGCCATCTGGGAAAAGAGCAGGAATTATTACAGGAACAAGAAAATACTGAGATTTTTCTCATGCAATAAGTACTGATGCTGGGGAAGCCATTTAAAGTCAGCATAAAATCAAAAATTGATCTTTTTTTTTTTTTTTTTACATAATGCTGCGGTGCTTATTATAAATGATTTATCCATTGCATATTATTATTATTTTATTTCATATGCCCTTGTAGTCTTTAATCAAAAATGTCACCCTCTTCAACCCTCTGAATATCCTCCACAACTGACTGCAAACTGCCATTCTGTTTTTAGTTAGCAACGGCCAGCTTCCTGCGATTCAATCAATTCCCGAAGGACGAAATTAAATCCCACCCCACATTTTTCTCATTCTAGAAGCCTTTTCACTCGGAAGAAAAGACCTTCCGTTTCATGTCGACTTCAATGCATATTTACTTATATAAATATATAAGTCACTTATATTACTTATATGCTTGTATTTTTTGGTGGTAACTCCATATATATACAGGGTTGGGGAGTAACGAAATACAAGTAACTTAGTTACGTATTTAAAATACAAAATTTGAGTAACTTTATTTCATTACAGTTACATTTTAAATGGGTGGTAATCAGATTACAGTTACATCTGAAAAGTGTTTTAGATTACCAAAGTGATTACTTTGAATTTTAATGTCATTTAAACAGCGATTGGTGATTCTCTGACTCTGACCGTCTGAAAAAGCGGAGTTCAGTTTCATGTTTTCCACTGTTTTCATGTTTTGTGATAGTTGTTTGTGAGTCATTTTATAATTGTAAAAAAGGTCACTGCAACTTTTTCTCACAATTTGTTTTTTCCCTCACAATTGTGAGTTTGCATTTCACAATTCTGACTTCTTTTTCTCAGAATTGCGAGATTTAAACTCACAATTGCAAGTTATAAAGTCAGAATTGGGAGAAATGAACTTGCAATACTGACTTTTTTTCTTGCAATTGTGAATTTAGTATGTGAGTTTATATCTCATAATTCTGACTTTTCTCAATATTGTGAGTTTATATCTCATAATTCTGACTTTATAACTCGCAATTGCAACTTTATATCACACAATTCTGAGGGAAAAAGTCAGAATTGTGAGATAAAAACTTGCAATGACCTTTTTTGTGTTTGTTCCACACTTATTAGTATTCCAAAGTATTCTAAAGTATTTAGATTAAGTTACTAAACTTGAGTAATGTAACGAAATACGTTACAAATTACTTTTTAAAGCATGTATTTTGTAATCTGTAGTGAAATACATTTTAAAAGTAACCTACCCAGCCCTGTATATATATATATATATATATATATATATATATATATATATATATATATCTGATAAAAATGTATGTTCTAAAAATATTACGTAATAACTCATATTACGCATTCATATTAGGTATATATTAGATTATAGACCAGATATAAATTTGTATCTATATATATATATTCAGTTTTCATTTAATTATTTCCTATTTTTACACACATACGCATTGGGTTTCCATGTTTTATGAGGACTTTCCATAGACATGATTTTTAAGTTGACATGATTTCTTTTCAAAAATCATAATTTAGTATGATTGTTTTATGTCCCCAAAAGGATATTAATTCCAGAAATATTTGACCTTGTGGGGATATTTTGTACCATAACCACACACACACAAAACACACATAATATATTTTAAATTTATACATTTAAATGTTTTATTATGCTGACAGCCCTAATCCACACACTCCCAAACCAGCAGACCCTCACCAGTGGATCTGACTCCACGGAGCTGGGCGGCGTCTCCTTATGCGGCCGATCGTCTCCTGGCTGACTGGGGCTGCCGGGGCCTGTGCTCGGGGGAGGCAGGTGAAAGAGTTTGGCCTGGTCTTGCTGAGCAGACGGCCAGGGCAGAGATCCTCTGACCCACTCCACCGGATCCTCCCACACCGACTTCTGCCCGTGAACCTGCAGACACACACATTCACACTTAATCTTGCCACTTTGACAGATAGGAAGTAACGAAATGTAAAATCGTTATTTTTTCATTCAAGTTTAGGACCCACCTTAATGCCATCTTTGGCTCCTTCCTGAAGGTATGGGATGATCGAGTGATTCCAAAGATCAATAAACCACGTGCGGAAATCCTCTACTGTAACTGGACAGGACAGGAAGAAGCAGGGCCCTACGACAACACAGATTGGACACAAATCGGTGGAAATACTCACTCACACATTAGGCACCTTGAGCTTGTATTAAAATAAATGCCTCTTTGTTTTTTTAACCAATATGATGCCGATATAATAATAAAAATTACCAATAAGGAAATCGGAGGTGCTGTGTTTTTCCAGGAAGGTGTGAAGGTGGTACCAGAGTCTGGGCACCCAGTCTAGAACCCGCAGAAGATCTTCATTTTTTATGCTTCTGGGATCCTCGGCCTCCATTAGTTTTCTGTGCAAGTAACGCACCAGGAACCCGTTTGCTGGCTCGACGTTATTGGAAAACATCACCATCCTGTATATAGGAAAAAATAAATAAATATATAAATATATATATATATATATATATATATATATATAAAGGGGACTGAGGATTTATTCGAGTGACATAAATCTAGCACATCTATGGTTAGACTCTATGGTAGTTTATTATTTAATCTATGGTGGTTTGCGATTAAAGCTGCACTATGTAGTTTTTCGTCCTCTAGAGGGCGCCTATTCAAAACAAAGGCATAGCTTGAAGACGGGAAGTTTGAGCGAGGAATCTTGGGACATGCGGTCTTTACCTCACAGCCGGTGGAAAAGAATCAGGATGAGACACACGCCTCGAGAGCAGCGGGACTTTTATTATGCCACAGGCGCTGCTTCCGCTTTTTCCGGTCATGAGTGTGAGGAAACGCAGCTCAGTTTATCATATTAGACACATTTGAGTGTGTTGAAAATGATATTATAATGCTACTTGTTCACACTGCAGTAAGAGAGATCCTTATTACAATATCATTTTAAATACTGGATGGCTTGTGTTCATAAATGGCATGAAATTAATTTAAAAACGTATTGTATGATGGAGAAAATTCTGTATTACTGTTACTAAAAATAAAGCTGCATCTGATTATGCTATGTTAGCTAACGTTACTTGACAAAATAGAGTTTTTCTCTAAGGCACTCGCAAAAAAGAAAACTAGATTTAAACAATAAGACTAAACGTGTTGAGCTATATTACGATGATTCGTTTTCTGTTTATAACTGTATCAAGATGTTCCCTTGTCTAATAAAACATGTCTTGTAAAGCGTCTTTGGTGTTTACATGGCTTCAACAAAATAAAACTGAGGGTAACGCGGATACGACGCCATTGACAGGCGACTCACTCACACGTAACGGATCCTTGGTCAAAACGGCAATTTTCTCACGATTTGCAAATAGTTGGAAACATTTGGGATATTGTAAGTACTCAACTGAACAAAATACATAACACTGGCCTAGTGATTTTTGGATATTTTACTGCAAAAATCTTACATATTGAAGCTTTAACTGTTGAAAAAGTGAATCAGGGAATCTAGAATCCTTAGAAACTGCCTGGCAACACCCTAGCAACCACCCAGGTTACCATAGCAACCACCTAGCAAACAAAAAGAACATCCTAGCAATCGCCTAGCAACACGTTAGCAACTACCCCAAGTACCTTAGCAACTGCTTAGCAACCGCCCAGCAACCACCCAGGTTACCATAGCAACCGCCTAGCAACCTCCCAGAACACCTTAGAAACTGCCTAGAAACACCCTAGCAACCGAGTGCCGAATTTTGCCACTGCAAGCACCATTCACATTTTCTTCAGGAAATGTACATTCTAGATAGCAACCCATGTGGGCATTAAGCATGATTAAACACAAAAATTGGGCAAAACTATAAAAATATATAAATGTTAGGCATCCCTGTGCAGTATCTAGTTAGTGTGAAGGCAAGCACATGTTCGTGTCACCCAAAGTGACAATCAAAACAAAAGCACATGATCTTCAAGCAGGACAGATCAACACGTCACAGCTGTTCCTCACCGACGCTAAAGCGAGAAAGGACCTTCGCTAGTAAAGTGTATGTTAGCACCAACCTGAAGCTGAGGTGTAGACCATGGTTAGGGGTCATCTTCACAGGCTGATTGGTTGTCCCTATTATATATGGACTGAAAAAGAGACAAAACAGCTCTTAACACCTTTAAAATGATCCCCACTAGTCATGTGGTAGAGTTCACACTCACCATTTGTGATATTTACAGGTTAAAGCACCATTAACAAGTTCACTAAGGGATGTTGCATCATGCACATCATCCAAGATGACAACCAATGGGATCTCAGCTGTGCTGCTCTCCCGATCAATCTGATTGGCCAGATTGGACAGATAGAGCTGAAGGTCCTTTTGGGATGAAAGACAAAACACAATGAGAGATTATGTCAAGTATGAATATCATGTATATATTTGGGTTGCTCTGCCTCTGATGTACCTTGCAGGACTGGCGGTGCATGTTGAAGGTGGCAGCGATGGCAGGCGTGACCTCTCGAGCGCTGCGCTCCACCAGGTACTCGGCGAGGCGGTAGGTGAGGTAGGTCTTCCCTGTGCCGCTGGGGCCCGATAAGATCAACCGCCGGTGCTTAAGCAACAGACTGATGTAATGCTGCATCATGGGCTTGGGGATGAGCGTCTCGAACACTAGAACATCCACACACTTCTCCTTCAGTCCTGCATTCAGGGACAACAGTGTTGATTAAATATCAGTGACAGTACAATATAAATACAGGTTTTACATTACAATGAGTCTTGATGCTTTTATACAAAGCGACAATATTTGCAAGCAATCTGTCATACAAGAAGTACTCGCAATGACAAGTTTTAAAAGTAAGTGTTTTATTTCATATGTAAAATTACAAAACATATACATTTTAAATCTATATATTGTAATGACGAGTCAGCATATGAGATCCAAATGCAGGCTTTATTAATGAACGTGGTCAAACAGGCAATGGTCAAATCAACAGCAAACAGGAATGTCAGAGGGAAGGCAGAGTCGTAAACGTTAAACAGGTAAAGTATATCGAGGTAGGCAGCAAGCAATCAACAGTCCAAAAATCCAAGGCAATAAATCCAATAGGCAGGCAAGCAGGGAACGGTCAGAAACCAGGAAAACAGGCAGATTCAAAACCAGGAAAACAAGTCAGAGAACAAACGCTCAGAACTGACAGAATTACCAAATCAAGACTTTGCAGAGAAGTGGTGTGGGACCAGTGCTTATATGGTGTGGGTGATGAGTTACAGCTGGTGATGGTTATTGGGGACTGGGTGATGAGGTGCAGCTGGTGCGGTAATCAGTGACTGGGTACGGGGCTTATGGGAAATGTAGTCCGTGTGAATGAATGAGAGTGTGTGAAAGTCCAAGGTGAAGTGCCCTCTAGTGGTTTTTACGGGCACTTGAGCTGACAATCGCGACATATATATATATATATATATATATATATATATAAATATATATATAAATATAATTCTCCTAAAAAATAAACTCACTTAAAATACTTGAAAACATACACTTCAATACTAATTATTTTTGTTGTGACTATAACTGATAGGTTGATCAATATTATAATTATATTTTTCTGCTCGATTCTTTAAAAACAGCAAAAGCTCCAATCTAGAATTTTACATTCTTAAAATGACACGAAGAAAGAAAACAATATAATTTGCAATAAGAGAAATAATAGTTACATATATACTATCAATGGTGAAAATACACCATTATATTATCTGCTTATTCAGGCTGGAAAAAAAACACTTGATATTGGCCTTTAATTTGTTATACATGCTCTAATGCTACTTATTAAAATTATAGGGTAATTTTTAAATTTTAAAGTATTTTTTAATGTAGTGCATGGTGAAATCACACCCAGAAATGAGGAAATTCACATTTTCTATGAGAGAGAACAGTCAAACTGCTTTATTTTCAGTTGCCTGGGTGGGCTATAGCATCACACGGCCTCAATAAACAACGTAGAGTTGCAGTCTGCGCTTAAAATAACACCTAGAACGAGCCCTGAGGAGTCTGGGTAACGACCCCAATTCCCTGGGTCGTATATCAGACCTGAGAGCTCAGGAATGATGGGAATAGGGGAGGGCGGTAGAGTTCTGGGTGGGCCGTGGACCAATCACACGTCCTGCTGGCTGCTCTTAGAGTGTGAAACATTAGCAGCATATTGCTGTTCTCTGGTGAGCTATGAAAAAACCTCATCACCCACAGCTGAGACAAATAAAAGCATCATTTACACTGCAGTGTTGCCTGGGGGTATTTGCATTGTTTGTTGATGGTTATTGAAGATGGAAATCTGAAAATAATGGCTTAAAGATCAAATGGAAAAATACTGAAAGATTGTGTCAGAGCATGCAAGCAGTAAACAGTATATATATATATATATATATATATATATATATATATATATATATATATTTTACTTTTTTATGATTTTATATATATATATATATATATATATTACTTTTTATGATATATATATGTATATATCAATTAATTTATCAATTTTAAATTATCAATTAATTTTTATAATTTTTTTAACATACATGCATAGCCCCAAATTAATTTTATTTAATGTAAATTATTATCATATATAATTATGATTAAAATATATATATATATTTATATATATATATATATATATATATATAATTTAAATATATATGTATTAATTTACTCATTTATTATTAAAATCAAAGGAGTATTTGTTAACATTAGTTAATGCACTGTGAACTAACATGAAGAAACAATGAACGACTGTATTTTTATTAACTAACATTAACAATATATATATATTAATATACAATATATAATGACATTTCAGATGCGTTCATCAAACATTAATTTTCCTTCATACCTGCAATGCAAGACCAGTGTTTAGACTTGACATGAACGTTTCAATGTTACCCACGAACCTCAACGCACTGACCTTTTAGGGCGACACTGATGCAGGAAGAGCCTTTGGTGTAGAGGCGCACTGGTGGGGTCTCGGGCGGCTGTGCACCCAGAACCCTCTTGAGATGGCTTAGGCTGTAGCTGTAGATGGAGTCCTGAGAGAGGCCGAGACTGGAGCTGGGGTCCACCACCGCTAAATACTCCTACAGAGACACAGCGAGAGGAGAAGCGCTTTTCACTTTCTTCTGTGTGCATGTTTATATCAGGTCTAAATGCATGGGTGTTTTTGCCCCTCAGAAGACTGCACTCACTTTAAAAGCCTGGATAACTGCAGAGTCCAGAGCAAACCAGTCAGTCCGCCCGCTGATTTTAATCGCGCCAATGAAAAACTCCAGCTGTTTCACCTCCTGTGAATGAGACATTCGGTTTTAAAAAGGTAGAGCAGGTCAGAAGGTTGTTTATGATTGTGAAACAACACATTTATATAAATAATTACAGTAAACATTTTTAAATATTAAACGAATATTTTATTAATCATTGTTTTAAAACAATACAAAGTATAACAAACAATAACAGTATTATTAACTAAAAAAACAAAACTATTCAAATTTGTTTTCATGAATTGAAAAAAAATTGAAATAATATAAAATATAAACATTAGACTAAAAACGCTTTAAACTAAATTAATAAACTGAGTGTTGCCTCGTTGGCAAATTCTAATTACACTAGCTCCGCCCACCAATGTCAACATCTTCAGTGGTACAGCATTAGCGAGTAAAGCTTTGCCAAGCTGAAATTTATTTTCAATAAAAATGAAAATAATGCTCTAAAAGTGAAAATAATCTGCGAACGAGAGTTTAATAATATTAAAAGTGTTTATTGGGTAGGGTTAGGGGAAGGTGTAGGGAGGGTTTTTATTCTCCCAATAAGGCAGCATCCATTTAATAATTTTAATAAATATAATCATTTACACTCTATGATATTATTGCACCCTGTTACAAAAATACTGAGGTGCAAATAGTATCTGCCAATATAAAGTATAGATAGCATCTAATTAGGCTACGATTTACTCTTATTGCAAAGAACTGATACTTTTACATGGTGTAAATAGAATCTATCACTATTTTCACTTGGTGTAAATAGCATATCACTAAGAAAATATGCTATTTTCACTTTTCACTAAATAGCCGCTGCCATTTATAAATTGAAAACTGAAATAAAAAAAATAGATAATGTTATAAAAAAACAAAAACTAATAAAGCTCATAACAAAATTACTAAAAATAAAATTAAAATAATAAACACTAATTCAAAATAATAACAATAAATATTATAATAGCGTATAAATAATGCAATGACAATGGTAAATAACAATGGTTTTCAGTACAGTATCTGAACTACCCACTTTATAATGTACAGTATATCAGCTGCTGCTGCATCGGCATGAAGATGTTTGTGTAAAACACTCACGTCTTTGAATAGGTGCTGATTGGGTATGCGAACCAACACTCTGATGAGACTTTCGTCCTTCTGCAAAGTTGTGGTGGGGCTTTGAAAGACATCTATAAGATGAACAGAAATTAAAGTGAGTACAGAATTTAAGGCCGATTAGATGTAAAAAGCTCTTTCTGTGCATGAAATTTGTGTACAAATGTATCACCTGGGTAAGGCTCATTTTGTGCGACGGTTTTGCTGAAGGACGAAACAGATTGTCGTGGTGATGAGACGCCCAATGAGCCGAGCCCAGAGGACTGGGAGGTGGAGCTTGGGGGTCTGGAGGAGGGGCCACCGGTCTTCAGCTGGTCATTCTCCGCCTTCAGGTTTTCTACCGTGAGCTGTAATGCATTTATTGAGGGATTTAAAGTCGGCATTGCAGTCATATCAGGGCAGATCAAGCATTTAAAAAAATAAGATACTCAGATACTCAGTATTCAGGGACACAAAAAGCTTCATTCACTACCTGCATGTTGGTCATGGCTTCCTGCAGCTGCTCCAGCTGATGGGCGGAGCTAAGTGCCTCCAAACGGATGTCCGTCAGCTTGCGCTCTTTCTCCCATAGTTCTGTGCGTAACTCTGACACCACTTTCACATCATGCTCGGTCTCCTCATGCCCTTCACACGATCTGCCGTAAATACCAGCAAAGCTTACATCATAATGTAGAATTCATCTCTTAAGAGCATGTCTATGATGTGGCAACAATTGCATGTCGTACCCTGATGTTGAAGTTGAGGCCTTTGCGGGGACAATATCCACATTATGGATGATTTTGGGTGAAGAGGGGGCGGATGTGACCGGGGTTGCGATCTCCTCTATATCTGCGTATGGTGCTTTGGAACCCTTTTTACTGAAGGCCTTGTTGAAGGAGCTCCTCAGCTACATGGAGAGGATAAAATCAGAGTTTAACAACAGCAACTAGTTTATTTTGATCTTTAAAAACAATGTTAGTGTAGATGGTTTGGATTCATGATAGCAGCAAATAACAAAACGAAAATGACAGTGGAGACATGAATGATTTGAAGTGTTTGTGATGGCGTATGCATGAAGCCTCTTAAGAATAATTTTTTGGTCTTTTCAAGCAAAGCATTCATTTGACCCTTCGCCGGCAGTTTGATTGACAGGCGATCTGACCAATCATAACCCCGAATCCGCCATTTTGTCCGACAAAGCAGTCAGGGGAGTTAGTAGATTAACGTTGGTGAACTTGAACAATTGTTTGTCCTCACATCTTTCCGCGCTTGAAACAACATTCCTTCTGATGTTCATTCATGTTTATTTGATGCTATAAATGAACTAGTATGAAGAGATGATCGGTTCACGAGGAGCTACAGCGATCTGTCACCACACAATAAAGACACACTAGACGCTATTTACTGTTTAAACTGTTTCATATCAAAAGTAACCTGCTCTGTCTTGTCTGTCGACGCGTTATCAGTGTCCTCTTTGCTCCGCGATGTATTTTTCACTTCGTGAGAACATGATGTGTGGCGTGAGAGAGCATGGTTTGTCGGACATAGCAACAGTAACTAAAGGGGGCGGGTCTTTGCGAAGGGTCAATTACCGTAGTAACTTAAGTGTTTTATAAAAGCAATAAAGTACTCGAGGCTGAGTCACGGCTGAAGGGCGGTGTTAGGCATGACTCAAAGCGGACTGACTTAATCATGATATAGCAAACCTCTCGTACCTTATTGCTTAAATATATATATATATATATATATATATATATATATATATATATATATTGTTTTTTTATACATATGGCAAAAGCACATAAAATTACAAACTTAAACTCAAACAAAAATGAATTATGAATTAAATGAACTGAAATATAAAATATTAATTGTTCATTCAAAATATAAATAAGTACTACAATAGTAGATACAATAGTCATATTAGTTATGCCACTGTTAATCACAAAGCACATATCAAACACTTCAAAAATGCATGAAATGATGAAGAGTAAGTTAGTAGGACACTTGAAACATCATGTGCTAAATTCATTTTTCAGTCAATACGTCTAATAACCGTGTATTGTATTTCATACTACTGAAACACAAATTCATCCTTTAAATATTGCTGTACGGCAGCTTCTAAACCTGAAGGCATCAGACATATTGACTGAGCTTTTGTCCATATAATACATCAGCCATGAAGATATTGATTGTTTCTTTAGATGCTGATGTGTTTGTGATGGATGGGATGGGATGGGCTGGGTAAATGACTCACCTCATAGACCTGTAAAACAGGGAGCAGGGAAGCATAGGGAAGAAATCACAGTCATACTTAATTGCAATATTGGAACAGTGCGGTTCCCATGATGATAGCAAACAATACACACTACTTATAGCACACATGCTATCCCAACACCATTAACTGGGTCGTATTGACAGGAGCTGTGTCACAAAAAACTCATTAACAATAAACAAAAACATCTTATCCATGCTGGATCAAACAGATCCCACTAGTTTAAGGTACCCAGGTTTTTAATTAGCTATCCACCTCATTTCGCACAGTTTTCTTTGAATGTGCGACACTTCCGATTCATTAGTCGCTAACAGGTAAATAACTAGAAGAAGTTACAGAACTAGAAGAAGTTCGGTTACAATTACAAAACTGTTTTGTTTAAGTACAGCTAACATAACTAGAAGCGAATTGCACCGGAAGCCCCACACATTCAAGTTACTAAAACTAGTATTTCTAGCAGGGATTTCCTTTTCCTGACACATCCTCACCCAGCTCTTCTTCTTCTTCTTCTTGGCCTCCTGCTCCTTCAGGCTGCCGGCGCTGGAGTGACTGGTGATGCTGTTCAGACTGGAGATGCTCTCTGACGAGTTCTGCCGGTCCATCTGCAGCTCTGGCAGAAAAATATAAGAGAAATTGCTTAATGTATGAAATTATTAAATGTGACCATTTACATTTAATAACATCTCAATCGTTCTCAAACTCAAACTTCCAAACCTTTGGGTGTGGTGTCGGAAGTTTCGAGGGCCCCGTGAATGAAGGACTGGGCTTCTGTGTTCTTGGTCTTCAAGACCTCTATGGTTTCCCTCAGGTCCTGTAACTCAGAATCCTGAAATTAGATGGGAAAATGAACTTACTGAACTTTACTTACCATGGCTGCATTCGTTTGGTCGAAAATACCAAAAAAAAACAAAAAAAAAACAGTAATATTGTGAAATATTACAAATTAAAAACTCATTTCTATTGTTATTTCGGTAACACTTTACAATAAGGTTCATTAGTTAAACATTAGTTAATGTATTAACTAACATGAACAAACCATGAGTAATACATTTGTTACTGTATTTACTAATCTTCGTTAACGTTAGTTAATGAAAATACAGTTGTTCATTGTTTATTCATGTTAGTTCACAGTGCATTAATTAATGTTAACAAGATTTTAATAATGTCTTAGTAAATGTTGAAATTAACATTAACTAAGATTAATAAATGCTGTAGAAGTGCAGTTCATTATTAGTTCATGTTAACTAATGGAGTTAACTAATGTTAACTAATGAACCTTATTGTAAAGTGTTACCGTTATTTCTTGGAAAATGTTATTCATTCCCTAAATTTTCAATGTCACATGATCCTTCAGAAATCCATCTAATATATTGATTTGCCGCTCAACAAACTTTTATGATTATTATCAATGTTGAAAACAGTTTCATAAGTTGGTGGAAATAATTTTTTCAGGATTATTTGATGAATAGAAAGTTCAAAAGAACAGCATTTATTTGAAATATAAATCTTTTGTAACATCATAAACGACACTTTTGATCAATTTAATGCATCCAACAAAAGAAAAATCTTACGCATCATAAACTTTTGAACGGTTAAAAAACTGTATATATTTTATTCTATTATATTTATATAAAAAAAATGAATTGTACCTCTTATTGAAATATTTTTATTGAAAAGATTTTAATAGTAGTTTTTTTTTTTAATTTAATATAATTTTTTTGAAGTAAATGCACAAATCCCATAATGTTGTATGACGGGTACTAAAATGAAGAAAGCTTAAACTTGTCAAATCTAACGTGTAAAACACCAGGGCTGGAGCTACCACAGGCACTGAGGGTGACAAGTCCCCGCAAACAGGCCTAATTAGAAATGGCCAAATTATCCCTTCTAATATTGGCTATTCTTGATGCTGTTCTGTAAAAAAAAGTTACATTTTTAGGCTGCTCTGGTCAAATACACCGCTCGACAATGTCAAAATGATCGAGACGTCCGATCAAATCAAAGGAGGTGGGCTTTACTGTACACAGAAGCTTTTAAGACAAGACATGGTTACAGCCTTGCAGTAAACTGACCTTCTGCTCAGAAGTGACCGACAGGCTCTGTAGTCGTGCGGTCATGAGGGCCAGACTCTGTTCAAACGCCGCCACCAGGTTGGCCTGCAGACAGGAACAGGTTAGTGTCTGACATACACTACGCATCACTACACATCAAACACACACTCAGACGTGTGTGTCTCCATCTGGACTGGGAAACAGCGACGGGAAAGGACGGGAATCAAGAACAGCTGCTGAATGGATGGATGGATGGAGGGTGAACAGAGGATGACCTGCAGGCTGGAAAGGACAAATAATGAGGCTGTCATGTGACGACACACACGCTACAGAAGAGAGAGTGTGTGTGAAAGAGACGATGGAATCGTCCTGATAAAAAATACAATATCCATCATGCTTCTCACTCCAACTCTGACTGCGCATGCGACTGCATCACATACTGAACTACATTTTCTGAAGAAAACGTGAGTGGAAAACTCTCCGGCGTGATGCTAGGCTGTTGTGGCTCGTTGCCAGGGTGTTTCTAGGTGGTTGCTAGGGTGTGATGGATGGTTGCCAGGGCATTGCTATGTGGTTGCTGAGGTGTTCTGAGTGTTTATTAGATTGTTGGATTTGCTATGCGGTCGTCAGGGGGTTCTCATTGGTTGCTAGAGTGTTATGGATAGTTGCTAAGGAATTGCTATGTGGTTTATAGGGTGTTGCTCTGCGGTTGCCAAGTGGTTGTTAGGATGGTAGGGATGGTAGCCACTACATTGCTATGATTTTTGCTTGGGCTGAGTGTTTTTTTACCATGTTGCTAGGGTGTTCTGTGTGGTTACTAGGGCGTTGCTATGGGATGTGTTCCGAGAGGTTATTAGTGTATTGGATTTGCTATGTGTTCCCAGGGGTTGTTAGAGTGTTATGAATGGTTGCCAGGGCATTGTTATGTGGTTACTAGGGTATTGCTCAGTGGTTGCAAGAGCATTTCTAAATGGTTATTAGGATGCTGTGAATGGTTTCCAGGGTGTTGCTATGTAAGGTGTTCTGAATAGTTTTCGCACATTGGTATGAGGTTGCTAGAAGGTGGTTGTGAAGCAGTTGCTAGGGTATTGCAAGTAGTTCCAAAGGTGTTTTGGGTGGTTGCTAAGACATTGCTAGTTGGTTGCTAAGGGTGTTCTGGGTGGACATACATAGCACAAATGATGCAATACAAGTCACACACAAAATTGAATACTCTAGGTAAGGGGTTTGTTCAAATAAGCAAATGCAACTTTTAATCCTCAATTAGTGCATTTATGACTATGTAAGTGTTTGCGGTTGCGGTTCCCTTTTTCAGCACCCAGGGTCAACACTATGACATCATCAGCATTAGGCCAGATGACGCATAAAACGCCACAGAGCAAACATAAATAACTTCCACTTCACACATCATCAGTCAGCGCCACACTAAGGGCAGGACGGCCCATAGATATGTACACGTAGATGCCACATTCGACCGCTCCAGACACACCAGCACGCCCGCCATCTTGGAATAGTCAGTATGTCGTCACTCACAGTAAGAATCAATGATGCCACAACATTGCTGTGAAACTGATTTAAAATCCCGAAGAAATGTGAGAATGTGTTGGTTTGTGTTCTGATACGTATGTTTCATCATTTTCTCACCCTCATGTTGTTCCAAACCTGTATGAGCTTCTATCTTCTGCTGAACGTTAGATGAAGAATGTTGGCAACCAGACAGTTGACGTTAGCCGTCGACTTCCATAGTAGGAAAAAAAATACTATGGAAGTCAACACTCAAAAAAACATTTCAGTCTAAACATAAGTTTTATGTAATTTAATTACATAGCAATTTTCCATCCATTTGGATTACATAGTTTTAACATAAACAAACTTATAAACTTAATGTGATTCATATTTGTCAGTCATACGTAAATGAAATAGGTAAGATTTATGTAATAGTTCACAGAAAAATGCCCAGGTTAATTAACACTGTTTAGTGGTCATGTGTGTGCGCACTACTGAGTTAAAGTACCATTGAAGCAGTGTCAGAGTTAATGAGATCATTAAGTGATGATTGAGCATTAATGATGAACACCTGCTGTTAACAAGCAGAATCACTGAAGGACAGAGAAACACAAGAACTACAACTGATGAAATCAACTGAAGATAAAAGACATTTAATCTCTCACTATTAATATACTCAACTATTACATAAATCTTACCTATTTCATTTACATATGACTGACAAATATGAATCACATTAAGTTTATAAGTTTTTTTATGTTAAAACTATGTAATCCAAATGGATGGAAAATTGCTATGTAATTAAATTACATAAAACTTATGTTTAGACTGAAATATTTGAATGACTGCAATCAACTGTTTGATTACCAACATTCATCAAATTATCTTCTGTGTTCAGTACAAGAAAGAAACTCATACAGGTTTTGGAACAACAGATTTTATTTTTGGGTGAACTATCCATCAATATTACAGGTTTTTACTATGGCACCTTTTTACTTTTATTATAGTAACTTTTTAATGTGGTGTTAGCTGACGCTTTCGTCTTGTATTGAGTTTGTTTAGCAAAATCATCTGCTGAAGTCTATTGCAGATACAGATACATGCGTCTTTTGCAGACGCTCAGTCAACTTGCTCTTGGCTTTGACTGTTCCAAAATGGTGGATGGCTTGGCGGCCCATAGAAACAGCCAATAATGAGACATCTATGTATATATACTGTAACTATGGGGAGGCCTGCGAGGGGCACAGACACATGCAACAGTGATGGACGGGGCTGCGAGTGACAGTCCAACAAACCTGGCCTGCCTGCAACAGCCAGCAACCCCAGGAATCAGTCAGTCATCAGAGGCCGGGAGAGGACATCAGCCAGGGAGAAAGGGAGAGTGCTGTTAGGACTATAGGGCCACAACTCTCCATCCCACACACACACATTCATATATGCACTGGGATCAGCAGGCCCTCAGGTGCATTCTCACTTTTATGAGGGCACATTTGTTTCCACCCATTTAAAGCACAATGTAGAGCCATACTCAGACAGGACTACTTTTCCCTGAGGTGATTAGGTAAATTCAACCCTTACGTAACAAAAATATATGGGAATATACTGCAAAATAGAATGCGATATATTACATAATACATTTCCATATATGGGTAACTAGTGCTTATATATTTTTCAATGTACTGCATTATATGCTTTAGCCATGTATGGCTATATATTGATACACAGTGTTGGAGGTAACGCATTACAATTAACGCGAGTTACTTTTATTGACTGACAGCTCTCCTGTCCCCATGTTGAGAGAAATCGGGAGTGCAGAGGATTTGTGTGCGCTATCTAAACATGATAGTTAGACTAAATGTGAGCATACATTAACTCCTGCGTCCTATTCTTCTATATTCAGCTGAAAGGCTTGTTTGCGCCCTCTACTGTACAGGCGTGAATTTGCTTTTCCTTCAGCCTGAGGCTTATTCATTTCACTTTTGGTGTGAAGGGAAGGACCTTTACATTTAGCGAAAATAGAACTTTTTTGTTGTTATAAAAACAAACAAATAGCCCAGCTCACATAAAGTAACGCAACACATTACTATCCATAAAAAGTAATGGAATTTTAGGAGTAACGCAATATTGTAATGCAATAACTTTCCCAAACTCTGTTGATACATATAAAAATATTTAGAAATGAAGACAAAAATAACATTACATGTAATATTCCTAAAGTTTAGCCTTTATAATGACAGGAAAGTAAGTTGGCAGGAAGCGAAGTTAGAGAGAGAAAGAGGGACAGGACCTGGAAAGGTGCTGCTCGATGCTGCCCACGAGGCTATCGGTCCTGACAAATTCATAAAGTTTTATCCTTTATTGTGCACATATATTGCACATACATGTTCCCGTATAAATCTGAATATATGTACACACATAGTCTACACATTCACGGAATGAGTTACAGCAGATTAAAATGAAGTGTTATTTCATGTGTTTTACTCAATATCAATATAGATGTAGATCTGTTAGTGTTTAATGTTCTATTATTTTGGAATTTAAAAATGTTTCTGGTATGTCTGAGTTTTCGGGGTTATGCAGGTGTGCTTGTGCTATTGTTAACTAGCTATATATGAAAATATGAAATAATGTACATAATTATAAAATAAAATAAATATATTACATAATATTATTCTATATTTGTGTGTGTATACTGCATGAGTCAATATGTTCCAAATATTTATTCACATACCATATCTTATCATATGTACATCTATATGTTATGAAATATAAATTACAATAATATAACAAATTACATACATTATGATATATAAGTAAATATATTGCAACATATTTTTCAATATATGAAAGCGGCAATTTCTTGTGTATTATTAACACAATATATTGTTCTGTAAATTTTCAATATACCCTTAAATCATTTAACACATTGCTCATTCACATATTTTCTTTGCGTAAGGGGATGTACTTTGTGATTTTAATCCTGTTCGAATCACACTGGGAAAAATAATCCTGTCTGCATATGAACGTCACCACAGTGTGTGACTGTATTGCTGAAGCCAGTTGTACTGAAACCGCAGATCAGTGCAGGGTGAGTTGAAAGCACGAGGGTTAGTGGGAGCTTGCAGTGAGAACTGATCAATTATTAGCCTCAGAGACAGCTGGATTAAAACACTAGAAATATTGTGATTATAATGATCAACACTGCATGGCAACACTCATTAAAGGGTTTGTTCACCCAAAAATGAAAGTTGTGTCATTAATTCCTCTCCCTCGTGTCGTTCTACACCCGTAAGATCTTCGTTCATCTTCAGAACACAAATGAAGATATTTTTGATGAAATCCGATGGTTCAGTGAGTCTCTATTGACAGCAAGATATTGAACACTTTCAATGTCCAGAAACATATTTAAAGCAGTTCATGTGACTACAGTGGTTCAACCTTAATGTTATAAAGCGACGAGAATACTTTTTGTGCGCCAAAAAAACAAAATACAGACGAAGCTTTGCGAATCTTTTGATTCGAATCAGTGGTTCGGATCGCGGATCAAATCGCCAAAGTCACGTGAACCATCGAAATTGCGAAACACTGATGATGTAACGAAGTCTCGTTTACTGAAATCATGTGACTTTGGCGATCAGAACAACTGATTTGAAACATGGAGCAGTGTTTTAAAACCGAACATCACTAGATATTGTTGAAAAGTTGTTTTTTTGGCGCACAAAAAGTATTCTCGTCGCTTTATAACATTAAGGTTGAACCACTGTAGTCACATGACCTGTTTTAAATATGTTTCTGGACATTGAAAGTGTTCATTATCTTGTTGTCAATAGAGACTCACTGAACCATCAGATTTCATCAAAAATATCTTCATTTGTGTTCTGAAGATGAACGAAGATCTTACGGGTGTAGAACGACACGAGGGAGAGGAATTAATGACACAATTTTCATTTTTGGGTGAACAAACCCTTTAATTGACTAATAATCCTGGTTTGACTGGGGAAACAAGCAATGATTATTGAAAAGTTTAGAAAAGTGGTAGGATGTAGAAATGCTGGGGATGTCATTGACATGACAGAGTGTCTGATAAACAAACAGTAATGACAACATATTATGAACATATAAGTATAAAGACTCAAATTGCTAATATGCCACAATACATGTGACCTTCCATGATATACAAGCTAATAATATAAATATGAAATAAAATTAATAATATAAAATAAAAATAAAAAATGATGATTTTTAAAAACCTGAAATTGTGTATATAATAATGTGAGTGTTTTTGCACGTACATTTGCTGAGAGTTGAGTGGTCAGGCTGGCCACTTTATCCTGAGACGACTCGAGCTCACGCCTCAGTATCCGGATTTGCTGAGATGGAAAACGAGTTGTAAACATTAAAAATCCATTTACAGCACTATGGCACTTTCAAAACACACATGTTTATGGGATGGTTTAAGCTTAAAATGTAATGAAATTAGTATAAGAATGACGTCACATAAAAAGAGAACTATGGTTGACTGCGGTTCTTGGACAGAATGAGTTGCAGTGTGGATCGGACTATCAAACGTGAACATGAATGTTGAGCAGAAAATAAGAGGAAGCAAAGGATTAGGACCTTACCTCTCCTTGCATTCTCTCTTCAGTCTGAGAGTGCATGATATAGAAATGGAGATAAAGACCAAGAAAGGTGAGCAAGGACAGGAAATAGAGAGAGAGAGAGAGAGAGAGAGAGAGAGAGAGAGAGAGAGACAGAGAGAGAGAGAGACAGAGAGAGAGAGAGAGAGAGACAGAGAGAGAGAGAGAAAGAGAGAGAGAGAGAGAAAAGCTTGAATGTTAAAAGAAACTAAGATTTAAAGGGATCAGATTTTGTGTTCCATTCACTTTCATTCATAAAACTATGAACATGTGTAGAATTTTCAGCTTTATCTACATAGTAAAGTTCAAGATTGATGAGCTTTGAGCTGCAAATGTTTATTTTTCTATTCTAGCAAATAAAAAAAAGACAGTAAACATCATACACTGAACATCCGTCATCAGTTTCTACTCACCGAATAGTTGGATGAGGCATTTGAGGCCAGAGACAGCACAGATCCATGAACTGAGAGCAATTACAATTGACACAAACACGGGTTAAAAACACGTTCAGTTCAGTGGTGTATTTTTGCTTTATAATCGAAGACAACATGAAACGCTGCTTGACACCAATTTTACTTGGGTCTGTTTTCAAATGAAACAAGATATTTAACAAGCAAAACATAAGTTGAGAATTAAGAGTTCATTAGATATCTTGTTTGGGCTCTGAAAAGTGTTGTTTGTAACTAAAATGGTTTTGGTAAAGCTGAAATAAAATATAAATATTTGATCAGAAACAAAGGGAAAAATTAAATTTAAAGGGATAGTTCACCTAAAAATGAAAATTATCCCATGATTTACTCACCCTCAAGCCAGGTGTATATTTCAGACAAACACAGTCGAAGTTGTATTAAGAAATATCCTGGCTCTTTTTATGAGGGGAGTGAAAGGTACCCAAGAAAGCACATGTGTCACGAATGAGGCTCCCTCTTCGTATCCTCCGGACCAGCAGAGGGAAGCTTCACTCGAGTATTGACTCTTCCAAACTACATTTCCCATAAACCCTCATACCTGGGACTGATTGCAGTACACCTGTTCCATATCATCCACCATATATAAACTCCATTCACTCACTGCTATACGCGAAGTCTTGATTGGCCCCGGTTATCATCATGCTTGTGGATTGTTTATTCTGTTGTGACCTTGGACTGTACTCTCGTTTACGAACCCTTGCTGCCTACCTGACCCACGCCTGTTTCCTAGTGGTGGGCAGAGCGAGGCTTCATGAAACACTGAAACAGTTGAAGCAAATGTGCCGTATTGTGTCGAGGCTTCGAAACTATACCAACACCGTCTCCACGGTGACACCTAGTGGTCAATTGCACATGTTATCTGAAACAACTTTGACAACAAGCCATTTAAAAAAAATAAAAATGTTGTGTTTTTGTTAATGTGGTGAGTTTTTAACATCCTCACTATATAACTATAATATATAATAATAATAATAAATGTCATTATATAGTAAACGCCATCTCAAAATCGTTCTCCTCTCACAAAAACCCACAAGGTGAAGGTGCATTAACTCCTCTTTTAAACTTTGTGGGAGTTGAGACAGATGTGTGATTGTGTGACTTGTTCCCGCCCCTGTCAATCAAACGCAGACTTGGCGAGCACGACACCTGTCGAAACGTGCAGAAGCTTCGTTTAGCCATAGTCACGTGACATGGGTGTTTCGAATCACAGTTCGGAGCAGTGTTTCCAAACATCTACGCTTCGGGATCTCGACACTGTGTCGAAACGTCAGCCATCCCTAATGTTTGCTGCCTGCCTCGACTCTTGCCTGTTCCTGTTTATGTTTTGCCTCTCCAATGATTATCGCCGTGTACTGACCCTTGCCTGTCTGACACTGATCTGTTTTAATAAACTGCACATGGATCTCAACATCCATCCATCATAAAAATAATCCATACAGCTCCAGGGGGTTAATGAAGACCGTTCTGAAGATAAGAAAAATATCCATACTGGCTTCCAGTAATGTGAGTCTGGTTTCAGCGGAAGAGTGACCTCTGACCCGACGCATGACATATGATGTGGGAGTAGCGTAAGGTTTGGTGAGAGTAATCACCTCTCGCGGTTCAAACAAATAGAGCTGGGCAACAAACTCAAGCTCCTCCAACATTTATCTTTAAAAATTCTCATTTTAAGCTTCTGATTCGTGACTGGTGTTTAGTTTTGCTCTATCCTCATCATTACGCCATACGTCGGGTCAGAGGTCGACCGTTACTCGACTCGCGTGCAGCTGTTGCCGGAAGCCAGTCATTATAGTTGTAAATATGGACTTTTTTCTTACAAAAACCCATCGCTTTGCTTCGGAAGGCCTTTGTTAACCCACTGGAGCTGTATGGGTTATTGTTTTATGATGAATGGATGTGCTTTTTTGGACTTCAAAATCTCGCTCCCTATTCATTACCATTATAAAGCTTGGAAGAGCCGGGATATTTTTTAAACAAACTCAGATTGTGTTCGTCTGAGAGAAGATACTGAAGTCATATACACCTAGGATGGCTTGAGGGTGAGTAAATTATGGGATAATTTTCTTTTTTTGGGTGAACTATCCCTTTAAGTGCTAAAATGACCAAAAAAAACTTTTAAAAAGAAAGAAAAATAAAATAATAGCTCATTAAAAAAATAATAAATGACAAAAAAGCACCACAAAATAAAACTAAAAATGAAAGCTTCAAAATATTAAGATTCAAAATTAAGTTAGATCGGGATCTTATCTATGTTTGCATACATTTGAACACAAAGTAAAGGATTTATGCATGTCCAATCACAGGTTAGGGCCGGTACTGGACATTTCCTGTGGCTCACCGTCTTCGGTAGGCTCTCTGAAGGATCCGGATCTCATCATGCTCTTCGGTCGGTCGGCCAGCGAGAGAGAGCTGCCCAGAGGAGAGGTGCCGTACAGCTCGTAGCCCATGTCATTCGCTGGGATGCTGTTGGAGCGTGTGATCTGGGAACCGGAGCCTGAACTCGGGATTGGAGCCACTGTGAAAAACATCATTTTATTATTCAATAGGTGATCATTCAAAGTTTTACCTGTAAAATGAGAAGGTGTTTCACGTCACTTACCCACGTTGGTTGGCGGTATTTTTCCTAGGAAGGGTTGTGTCACGTGTGTGGGTGAAGGAAGCTGAGGCGGGCTCTCCGAATCCGTCATGCTGGTGATGGTGTGGGAATGGCGACGTTCCCTCCCTTCGCCATCTGACTGGCCGCTGCCATAGCGACTGCAGAAGACAGTGTGACATATGTCAGAATCATCTTACATCGCATTGCTGTACTAGTTCATTTTAGATTAAATAACTGTACCTTAATCCTTTCTTGGGTAAGGTGTTCCTATCAGTTTGTAAACTGGGAGGGGTAGAGAGCAGCACATATAAATACCTCACCCCAAACCAGCACTGTTAGCATTACACTGATATCCAGTCCACAATGTTCATCTGATACTGTAACTTGTCTAGTTTGATCTCTCAGTTGTGTTGCTCTTTTTCCAGCAGGGGGCGACAAGCTCACAGCAGATGAACATCCTTTTAACATTTTACAGCGCTCATATGGAACGTTAGGAATATAAGTGTATTGCATAACACAAAAGATTTTATTTATATATATATATATATATATATATATATATATATATATATATATATATATGTAGATAGATATATAGTAACAAGTTATTAATTAATTAACTAATTATTATTATTATTATTATTATTATTATTATTATTATATTAAGACCACTGTTATAATATATACATATATATCCAATATATAAATCTCTAATTAATAAAAATAATAATAATGTCAAGTTTCGTAAACAAAACCTTATGTAAACATGAACTTAGAAACTTAAAATAAATACAATATATATATATATATATATATATATAGTATTTATAATTTTAATTAACATTATAATATTATCTATTACAAAATTTTTTAAAAATATTAATTTATATATAACACATATATATAATTTTTTAATATTATTATTATTACTATTATTATATTATGACAACTCTTCTAATACATTTATCATATATATATATATATATATATATATATATATATATATATATATATATAATCTCAAATTAATAAAAATAATAAAATAATGCCAAATCTTGCTAAAAAATAAATAAACTGAACTTTTTAATATTATTATTATTATTATTGCTATTATTATATTAAGACCATTCTTCTAATATATAATTTCTAATTAATAAAAATAATAAAAATAATGTCAAACCTTGTTAAACAAGTTTCATAAACAAGTCTTGTAAACTTAATATATATATATATATATATATATATATATATATATATATATTTATATACATACACATATATAATTTTAATCAACATTATAATGTTGTCTATTACAAAAAAATGTTGAAATAATAATATTAATTTGTAAAAAAAGAAAAGAAAAAAAAGCCTTTGGTGCTGGTGACAGTTATGCTGCTCTTTTGAACATGTTCAATCATTCATTGTTCAATATAAAAATATAAAAAATAGCTCTAATTTGCTTATTTAAACCATAGACAGCCATTGTACAAACCCAAACTCACCTGTCGCCTAAAGTGATGGACGTCCGACTGCCCGCGCCCCACGTCCCAGTACTCCTGGCTTCTTCCCGGTGTCCCAGATCAGTTTTGGTGGGCACGCTCATATGCAGAGGCAGCGACTCCATGCTGCGGTGCAGGCCGGACATCTTCGGGTAGAGGATGGGAGAGCTGCTCACAGACAGCGCCTGGCCTGAGAAACAGCTGGGAGAATCGATGTGGAGGACCGGCGCTGGGCTCGGGGTGAGTCGAGGCGGGACGCGGGAGCCGGCCAGGTCCTGGAGCTTGGAGTAGGGAGGGATCTTTGGAGGAAGGTCATGGATGGTGATGCAAGAGTCCAGACTGTTGGAGTTGACCTTGTCTAGGTGAGCCAGGCTGGGAGGATGAACCAGAGACTTGCTGCTCAGCAACCTGTTAGAGTTAAAGACCAAATCAGCATCAGTGACGTCATGAACTCAAAGACCTTCTGCAGTCAAGCACCGCATGAAGCCAAGGGATTTCAGTGCATCCGAAGGAACTAAATAAAGAACACGCCGCCAACCATAAAATCAAGCTCAAAGGCTCCAGTAAGGGCTTTAAATAATTGAGTAATATAACTTGCGTAATATAAAAACATAGGCAGAGCATTTCCTGCAAAAAAGTTGCTTAAATTATAAAATATATACTTTCCTCCATTTTTATTGTGCTGCACAGCTACGTGAGTCACTCAATTTTCGGCATTTGCTAATTATTATTTGAAAATATCATGAATTGATTGTTATGATCTGATATTTAAATTAAAGTGCCACAGATCAGAATCAGCAGCTGTAACAATTTGACTTTATTTAACTATTTAACAAATCATAATAATCAATTCGTGATATTTTCAAATTAAATAAATGATTTTCAAACTAATGTGGAAAATTAAGTGACCCAAGTAGCACATCAAAAATATTTATTGGTAAAATATATTTATATATAAATATATATAAAATTATTAAATAATATATAATTAAATAATAATAATTAAATATAATATAATAAATATATAAACCTCTGGGTCTGTCCTTTTTCTGCCACTAATTTAGGACAAACCAACATTAAAGTATAATGAAAACAAAAAGTATTAATTGACTTTGATTAATTTACAATACATATACATAATTATATTATATATATTTAAAATATATGTACTGTATATTGTGTGTGTGTGTATAATTTAATATATTAAATTATAAAATAATAATTTATTAACAATAATAATATAGTTTATAATTCAATAAACATTTGACGCATATATATATATATATATATCTTTTTTTTTTAATTATTATTAGAATTATTAAATACTTATTTTATTGAATAATTATTTAAATAATGTATCATGCTAAGTAATTTATTTCCGTTTTATTGTTTTTAAAAAATATGTTTTATTTTACTTAACTTTATTTACAAATATCCCGAAATGATTGCAATGAATTTTATTTGATTTTCTACATTTCTACATTTTCGCACCTTGGCGTACTGGTCGGAGAGCTCAGCTCGGGGTATTTACTCGTGCTCGTCCTCCGCACTCGATGGATCTTCTCGACGGTCTCTCCACAGCTCTCGCTCTGGTTCTCGGCCTTCAGACAGCTGATCTCCAGGTCCGCTTTGGCCTTGGCCCTCTCCTTCTCCTTCTCACGATCCGTTTGGTTGACGGGTCCTGTGGTGTTCAAGCGACTAGCCCCTTTCAAGCTGCCTCCTTCTTTTCCTCTGGTGGGCATGGTGTTGGGCAAAGCTGGCACGGGTTTAAGAGTGAGGAGACTGGCATCGATGCTGCCACTGACAGGGCGTCCGGTTAAACTCATAGCGCTGGATTTTGCCGGCCGTGGCAGACTGCGATATTGAATGCTACCGCGAGCGTTGGGCGCGAGGAAACCCTGTTCGGAGCCGCTGGCGTCCAAGCTGTTTTTGCGTCCGCCTCCTCCTGGGACGGGTTTGATGGGGATGCCCGAGGACTTTGGGGTTTTGCCCACAGTGGCCGAGCCGCTCGTGATAGTGGCTCCTCCTGCAGTCAGGACGGTGGCGGTGCCAGTGGTCGGTGGTTTCTTGTAACCGAAGGAACCGCCAGCGGAGGGTTTCACCAGACCCGAGGGAGGCTTACGGTGCTCGGCGTTGTCCCGGCCGGCATCGGAGCGGGAACGCTGGAGACCCGTTGCCTTCACAGACATTTTCACCTTGTCAACTGCCTTTGAGTCTCCTTTGGGGACTTTAAAGAAAAAGAGAAATCAGTCACTGATGTGCATATTAAATATTTTATGTTACTTTTTTGTGCTTTGTGTTTCATTTCAGGGGAAATCTCAATGTATTGCACAGAGAAATTTCTTTAAAATCATATGTGATCTTCTTAATTCAGACTAAAGAGAAATAAAATCATACTATTGCCATCATCACACCACATCAACCTCATCATCAATAAAGCTTCATTTTCTTTCACACACACACACACACACACACACACACACACACACACACACACAAAGCTGAATCAGTGTTAATGACCAAAACCAGGATGACACACGTCCTCCGTGTGGTCAGAGACAAATCATTTGAAAGGTGAGCAGGAAAGCCTTGGGGGTATGACATCAGATGAAGTCATGGAGAGAACCCGATTGAAGCCATGATTAAGTTTCTGTGGCTTGAACCTACAGTACGTGAGTCATCGTGGACGGAGACGAGGGCAAGCACCCATCTGCATTTAATTAGAGACACTGCGAGGATAAAGAGCGTCTCAGCCCACACGAGATATAAACTCCACCGCACACGTGATTACAGTGTAGGTGTCGGATGAGACAAACAGGAATCACATATGAATATTACAATGAAAAAGAGCTACCAAGAATATGTGAACTTGTTTAAATGACATTTAAGGGACTAATTATTACTGGAAAAATTCTATGACTGTACGAATACTAACGACAGAAGCTCAGAAAGTGCCTAAAGCGAATCATCAAGAGGAGAGCGTTATCTGAGTGTGGAAACATGCTGCTTATTGTCTGTGACTTCTTTGTGGAGGTAATTACAATCTCACATTAAAATGTGCCATCCCATTAGATTATTAAGACACTTATCATGCAAAACATTTAGAAAACAACTGATTTACTTTTCAAAATGATTACTTTCTGACTCCCAAACTTTAAAGGGTTAGTTCAATGTTTTATGAACTGGAGTGTGTATAAAAGTATTGCATACTGAGTACACTATACTATATAATGCAGAAGTGGTAAGAGTAGTTAGCAAGCAGCTACTTCCTTAAAGGGTTTGTTCACCCAAAAATGAAAATCGTGTCATTAATTTCTCTCTCTCGTGTCGTTCTACACCCGTAAGATCTTCATTCATCTTCAGAACACAAATGAAGATATTTTTGATGAAATCTGATGGTTCAGTGAGTCTCTATTGACAACAAGATAATGAACACTTTCAATGTCCAGAAAGAACTAAAACATATTTAAAACAGGTCATGTGACTACAGTGGTTCAACCTTAATATTATAAAGCGACAAGAATACTTTTTGTGCGCCAAAAAAACCAAAATAACTTTGACTTTTCAAAAATATAGAGTGATGGGGGATTTCAAAACACTGATTCATGAAGCTTTACGAATCTTTTGTTTCGAATCAGTGAATCATATATATCAATAATTCTTAAAGTAGTGGTCCGCCATCGCCCCCTAGTGGTCGGCGAAAAGATGATCTAAACTCATCATTAATATTCACGTTAAGTTTTAGATGGAAATCTCAAAATATAAAATCCACAGATCTATTAGTTTTGTAATGTACAAGCTTTCCTTTTATGTGTAAAATCCCAGTCATTTCAGTGATATTGGACATTAAGGGGAACATTTTTTCAGCATTTTATTGTTACCATAGTTGTGGTTCCTATACCCACCAGCTCAGTTTTAAACTAATGGCTCTTTGGAATGACATTAAGTGGGACCTAGGCTGTTTAATTGCAGGTTTTTTTCCACATGTGCAGTTTGTTGTTCATATTAAGCTGCAGATCATTTCACATTTACTTTTTCAAATGAAATAAAATTCATACAATAATTTCTGATCATATCATTGCATTTGTGTTTGAATAATTAGTTTTTGACTTGAAACAGTTGCATATTAAACTTAAATTTAGTTTATCCTTCCTATTTTGTTGTTTTTGGGGGGGCGTGTTAGAGTGGGATTCTGTTAGGTGGTCCTCAGAAAAACATTGGAAGATAAAGTGGTCCTTGGGCTGAAAAAGTTTGAGAAACACTGATATATATATATATATATATATATATATATATATATATATATATATATATATATATATATGTGTGTAATTTTACATCGAAGTAGCTGCACACACCCAAAATCAACAGAAGCCAACCGTTTTATTCAGTTCTATGACCTCTATGCTTTTTATTCCTTAAATTGGTGAGCGTGGTTTTGCCATTTGTGAGTGTATTTTAATATCAGAACATAAGTATGACAAAGAAAAATTCCATATGGCACCATGGCGGCTGGTTTTCTTCTAAGTGCACTGGATCGCTGACATTTAAATGTCATTATAAACTATAGATCCACTGAAAGGTTAGTGCCTACAGGAAGACTGCATCAAGAGAAGAAACCCTCTCATGAAATCTACTCTGAAAACATAGTGAAGAAGAATTAACCCAAAAATGAAAGTTCTGTCATTATTTGCATGCTCATGTCATAACAAACACGAGTTGATGCATGAATGAGGTTTGAGAGCAAAAGGAGGATTTTCATCTCACTGAGAGCGTATCATATGACTTCAGAAGACTTTGAATATACAGCACAAGACATATGGATTACTTTTATGATCCATTTATGGTGCTTTATTGTCCATTTTGGAGCCTGACAGCCTCTGGTCACTGCATGCATTTATTGTATACAAAAGCACAATATGGAACGATATGATGACGAGTAAAATGATGACAGAACTTTAAACTAATCGTTTAGGTTAAGACTGAGTTTTGATACTATTCATGTGGTTCCTTTAAAGTTTCCACACAATGTGTCATCAGTTTGATATCTGCTGAAGAGACACTGCATCACACATGGTCTTCATTTACAAGAGATTATGGATGACAGTAGTAACATAAACAACCGAAGTTTGTCCAGCTGATTCATTTCCAAATCATGATATAGTACCATTAATATATAATCCTTCTGGAGTCGCATGTTTGGAGAACAAAAACTGCCTTGTTTTGCTGCCCAGAATGGGACTTCTTAATAAATTTATGCCTTGTATATCTAAAGTCTGAAATATATCCAAGTCAGAAAAAGGCTGAAGCCTAAATGTTAAAATAAAATATAAAATATAAAATATAAAATATAAAATATAAAATAAAATAAAATAAAATAAAAAATAAAATAAAATAAAATAAAATAAAATAAAAAAATAAATAAAATGAAAAAAAAAATAAAACAAAATAAAATGAAAAAAAATAAAACAAAATAAAATATTAAAAAAATAAAATAAAATATAAAATAAAAAATTAATTAAATTAAATTAAATTAAATTAAATTAAATTAAATTAAATTAAATTAAATTAAATTAAATTAAATTAAATTAAATTAAATTAAATTAAATTAAATTAAATTAAATTAAAATCATACCTGCGATTTTTAGCACACTTTGTGAATTGTGTGTGATGGGTGAGGTGACGCCCACAGGAGGATTGCGGCCCTTTTTGAAGCTCCCAGGTTGTCCGAGACTCTGAGGTTTCTTCAGTTCTCCTTTCCCCATCTTCTCCTGCGAGGTACCGTCCGGCAGCCGAGTTTTCCTCCACTTGCTGGACGGCTCCGCTTTAAGGCTGCCTGTGTCATAAACTCCGTCAGCCTTCCGTAAGGACTTACAGTCCTCGCTGTACCACGCCAGTCCACTCTCCACCAGAGAACGCTTCTCTGCATCCGTTCGCAACTTCACAAACACACACACAGTATATGTTAGAACTAAGAGTATATTCAGTATCAGAAATCATATTATACTACATTTTAAATAAATTCACATTTTTTTCTTTTACTTAAAGAAATGAATACTTATATTCAGCCAGAATGCATTAAAAAAGTGACAGTAAAGACATTTATAATGTTACAAAAACTTCTATTTCAAATAAATGTTCTTTTGAACTTTATATTCCTAAAAGAATCCTGAAAAAGTATCATGTTTTCCATAAAAATATGAAACAGCACAACAGTTTTCAACATTGATATTAATCATAAATGTTTCTTGAGCAGCAAATCATCATATCAGAATCATCATCATGTGACACTGAAGACTGGAGTAATGATGCTGAAAATTCAGCTTTGATCACAGGAATAAATTACATTTTACTATATATTCACATAGAGAACAGTTATTTTAACTTGTAATAATTTTTCACAATTTTTCCCTGTATTTTTGATCAAATAAACACAGCCTTTGTGATAATAAGAAACATTACTGACCCAAAACAGTAGAATACTCGCACTACATTTTAATAAATAAAAAGCATTTATTCATTTCATACCATAAAATATTTGACATATAATTAATGTATATTTTATTCTAATTTATTTATGTATTTATTTTATACAAGAATTTATGACTTGGCCCACGTGGAATCTTTATACTTGAACTCATATTCCATTCCACTCCATATTCATGAACATTTCTCCAAGTTAAATTAAATGCATAAAGCCTCATACATTGAAAAACACACGCGTTTCTGTTATCCGGGAGGTATAACCGCAATCAAAGGCATAAAGACTTTCCCACATTTACACCTACATTCTGTGAAGCTTTTCCACGGGCAGAAGAAACAAATCGAGCACATCCCTCTAATGGAAAGAACTTTGCATTATATATAACATGCCATTTTTGACTTGCGGATAAAAATATCGGAAGTGCTCACAAGTTCACATTGTTTTACAGTAAAGATCAGATCATTTCATGCAATCATGATTACTAAAGCAACGCAGAAAGTCATATTGTTTGAGCTTGATTATTGACATTTGCAGCTTTAATGAGGAGGAAAACAAAGGTGTGATTTCATCGAGAACTGATAGCAAGGGCTTCAAACAAGCAAATGACGTGCCCAATAGGAAACAGCTGCTCTTAATTCACCCAAGAAAATTGAAGCCAGGCTTTTGATCTGGTTTAAAGTAAGTACAAGCTCTCCCGGCCTGACTTTGACTGTAGGGGGTGAATGTGATACACGTGTGTCGCATACTTTGGTTATGTTGCATTATTTGTAATCATTATTTGTGACTTCTATAACATTACTCAACAAAAACAGAACCACAAAGTGAAAATTGTATAGGTCACAGTTGTGACTGCAGCACAGCTTATTATCAACAGCTGAAACGCTCAGTTCTAGAGAAAAACAGCAGACTACCAAACCAGAGACACGTTAAATTGAAGATGGCAGCGAACACCAAACCACAGTCTGAAACAAGAGCCCGAAACCGTCAAGGCGTCTTGCGTTCTCTTGTCTTGACACAAAACAAATCCTCAGAGGTTATTTTATGTCAGTGTTTACCAGAGCAGGAACTGGAAAACAATGTCAAAAACAGATACGGAAGTCGTTTTAATATGTGCCTTGGTGTCTTCATCCGTTTTTGGTTTTGGTTCAGCGGTCGCACGTTCATATTTCAGTTTAGAACAAATTCAGGGTCGGTAAAAATGTTCAGTGTTTCTGAAAGAAGTTGCATTTATTTGATCAAAAATACAGTAAAAGTTGTGAAATATAATTACAGTTTATTGAATATACAGTAAAGTGTAATTTATATCCAGTGATCAAAGCTGAATTTTCAGCATCATTACTCCAGTCTTCAGTGTCACATGATCCTTTAGAAATCATTCTGATATGATGATTTGATGCTCAAGAAACATTTATGATTATTATCAATGTTGAAAACATTCATATTTGCTGTTTCATGTTTTTTTTTTTTTTTTTTTTTTTTAGGAATTGAATGTTAAAAAAACCCAGCAATTTTTTTAAAATAGAAATCCTTTATAACATCAAATTGAATCTTTTCATCAATTTAATGCATCCTCGCTGAAAAAAAAAGTATTCATTTCTTTTCAAACAAATCAAAATTGGGAATGGTAGGTTAAGTTTCTAACTCATGGGCCAAATATGGCCAACCTCATATTGAAATTGTTGCGTTATTTACAGTTGTAGATTGATCTAGATCTGATTCGGTTCCCTGTATTCTTACCTAAACCACAGACGAGAGTCTGACTTGAGTTTCTGGATATTTTCTCACCACAGAAAATCATTTCTCACACCTCTCTTTCCCAAAGCAAACAGAAAAAGCGTGTTGACAGAAATCCACTCATGTTTAATGAATGCAGTGAGGTGTGTTTCTCCATAGACTCCCACATGTTCATTTGAATCTAACCGCATTCGGTACATTTACTTTTAGTGCAGTATATATGATGTCTCAAATCTGCTTGTTGACAAGCTAACTACTATATTTCAGTAGATATGCCTGAATCCAAATAAGAACCGTCTCTACGGAAGTGCTTACCATGACGGAAGAGTTGCGTCGGGAGCCGACAGGTGTGGTGGGGAGAGAGTTGAGGGACGAGCTGGCGTTGAGTTCCTCTGAGCTCAGGTTATCAGAACCATCACTCAAACCACTGCTGATGGAGCTGCTCTCGTCCCAACTGCACACACACACACACACACACACACACACACACACACACAGAGAACGAGAGAGATAAAGGTGTTTAGAAGAAACAAAGAAAGATGAATGATGCAAGAAAGAAGTACATACCACAGTACCACACCCTGGGCATATGTTATTGCTCAGAGTTTGCTGCTCAGAAGACTTAATGGAGTCATTCATTTTATTGTCAGGTGTTTTTCCTAAAATTATTTTAGAAATGAGACACAACTGAAATAGCTGAAGAAACTGAGATCTCTTTTCGGACACTTTCCTGTGAGGTTACAGAGGTCTTTTTCTCTGGAGCAAGATCTGAGTAGCGTTCATTTGATCTCAATTGACCCTTCGCAAACAGTTTGATTGACAGGCGATCTGACCAATCACAACCCAGAATCAGGGGAGTTAGAAGATTAACGTTGGTGAACTTGACAAATTGTGTGTCCTCACGTCTTTCCGATTTCTTTCTGATGTTCATTCATGTTTATTTGATGCTATAAATGAACTAGTATGAAGAGATGATCGGTTCACGAGGAGCTGCAGCGATCTGTCACGACACATTAAACACACACTAGACGCTATTTATTGCTTAAACTTCTTTAAAAAATTACAATTTTTGAAATATGAAACTTTCATATCATAAGGAACCTGCTCTGTCTTGTCTGTCGACGTGTTGTCAGTGTCCTCTTTGCTCCAGGATGTATTTTTCACCGCGTGAGAACATGATGTGTGGCGTGAGAGCGCATGGCTAAAGGGGGCGGGTCTTTGCGAAGGGTCAATTTCATCTCAGTATTGTGTAGGGAAAGTATAACTCTTAAAAAGAAAGGTTTGATGTTCCATGAAGAACCTTTAAGATCCACAGAATCTTTCAAGCTCTTTATAGTAGAACTTTACAGTTCTTTAGATTATTAGAATGTTCTTCACACTAAGAAATAATGATGAAAAAAAATGGTTCTTTTCATTGAAAGGTGCTTTGGGAAACCAAAAATGGGTTATTCAATTGCATTATTTTTTGAAGTCCCCCTGCAGTCAATCATTTTTAATCTCTTAAAATCATCTTTGATCATCAAAATGACATCAAAATAATTTCTTCATGCCCTCAAATAGTCTGAATGTAACTGCATTTAGTGCATGAAGATTCATGAATATGCTAATTAGTCTCCGCCTCCACTCACTCACAGCAGCTCGGGTTACCTGATCCACTCGGTCAACTGTAGTAAACGTGACACAATGACAAGTGGAAATATTGTTTTAATTCAGCCATTTATGTTTGATCCAGAAACAAGAAAAAGAAGAAGAGCTCGTTTACAAGAGCGTTTGCTGTAATTGATATGATTAGCCTTTGGCTTGCCTACATTTTCAAACAGCTAATAATGTGTTGCTAATGTCACACAAACCATGTTCCCATTCGCCATCTCAATCTGCCTAAAAATCAGCATCCATAGTAACGCATCATAAAGTCAGTGGAGAAAGACATATAGTTCATCATAACATTGAAATATCCATCATAGGAAACTTTTCTGCTCCATTACCTGACCCGGGAACAGGCAGTAGGATCTCAATGGGAGTATCACAATGGGACAGATGTCTTCACCATATGACCAGAGACTCCATCTACCACACAAGCTCAATTCTGGCTTTTGGCACAGACTTGCATTTACTTCCCAAAAACATGCTAGAGGATATAGATGCAAAACAGAATGAAGGGTAGCAAATGGAACGCTAAAGATTAAGGTCAGCGAGTTTATGATTGGCAAAACCTCAGTCCCGTAACTACGGACGGGCTGTTCTGGCAAACGCTGGAGCTTGGGGTTTTGTCCATCTGTTCTGAAAGAGGGAAAGCCACACTAGGATCATAATGATTCATCTTCAGTCTTGCGCTATTTCAGCCCGAAACATACATATGTATTCGACACAAATGCTCTGCACATTTTAAAACTCAGCAGATTTTATCAGCTCTATGCTTAACTCTACTTTTTATGACAACATGAATTCAACGGGCCCGTTCACACCATGAATGATAACTATAATGACAACTATATCAGCGTATTTTGTCGTCTGCCGCTTTATATGCTCGAACGCTTTAAGGCAGGATGCATTCTGATTGGCTGTCGATGTTTTTAATTGTTCATCAGTTGGAAAAAAATTATTCTGAAAGTGATTCCAACGGTATTGCTTCTCCGTTAACGTTATAGTTGTGGTGTGAACTCTGCTATTCTTTTTTCTTCTATTATATAAAAAAATATATATACATACTTAAAAAAATAAAATAAAAACTTAGGAAAAAAAAAAAATAAATAAATAAATAAATAAATATATATATATATATATATATATATATTTTTTTTTTTTTAAGTATATATATATATATATATATATATATTTTATATATATATTTTAAGTATAATATTTAGTTTATATATATTATATATTAAGTATATATTAAGTTTTTTTAAGTATAATATATATATATATATGTTAATAAGTAAAAATTTGTGAAGTAAATGGATATTCGACGTTCTTAAAATAAAAATTAAATTAAATTTAAAATAAAAAATAATATTTAAAATAAAAAAAGGATGAAATGATTACATTCTTAACAAAAAGATGCAATAAACATATATAATTCTCTCAAAATAAAAGTTCGGAAAAAGGATAAATGATTATATTCTTAATTAAAATTAAAAAGATGAAGAAAAAATTATTGTATGCTAACAAACAAACAAATAAATATTTACATTATCAACTACATATTCAGTAATTTAATAACAATTAACAATTCAGTAATTATTTATTTAATATTATTATAATGAATTAATGAATTAATAATTATTTATTTAAGTAATTTAACAATAATTAATAATTCGTGCATCACAGGGATTAAGGATAGTGTTTGTATTTTTAAAGGAAAAAAAATAGTGTCAAAGAAAATTAAAACTCAAGAACACAGTGAGAATGATTGTGGACCAGAAGAGGTTCTTTTCTGAAATGAAAGTTCTTCAAAGAGTCATTGAAGAGTCTAAGCAAATGACACAAGTGGGATGTTAAAAGTGAACCTGAGTCACGATCCCTGCAGATGTCTGTCTGTCTCTATCTGCTATCGTGTTGGGTCTAAAGTACTTTGTGGTTTCAGACTCAGCAGAGTCTAAGAGAGATGGAAAAGGGAATTATGGGTGCCAAAGAATCAGAGGACAAAAATGGCTTGTTGATGTTCGGAAGAACAACTTAAGGAGCCAGCAATTTGTGCTAATTACAGGTTGTGTGGGCACCGAGGGGAGAGAATGGACTTGCCTACATGTCTCAATGGTTAGAGACGACTCCCGCAAGGACATTTCTTAATGCTTTTCTTTTCCACTTCAGCTTCCATTTCCATCCGTTTGAAATGTAATGGTGGCACACTGGAGCCAAAAGTTGGCCAAAGTCTGTGTCAGCTAGATTTAGTCTCGTTTGAATGGGAATTGCGATTACCGTTACTGAGATATTACATAATGAAAAGACCAAACAACTAGTTGTCATGTGCAAAACTCACTGCCATAAAGCATTCTGGGTAAACGCCAACTTGTCAAGGCAGTTGCTAAGGTGGTCTTAGTGGTTGCTAAGTGGTTATAAACTGTCGTAAAACTATCAAAAATGGTTTCCGTTAACTGAAAAAAGCTGAAATTAAAATATAAATATTAGATAAGTTTAACTTAAGCTTAAACTTAAAAAACAACGAATTTTAGAAATGTTCCCTAGAAAATTGACTGAAGTACTAAAATGACTAAAGCTAAAATTGAAATAAAAGTAAATTAAGGCTGAAATATATATGTATGTAACAAAGACAAAAGCAAAAATTAAAAAAAACTAATTAAAATTAAATAAAAAAAAATTTTAAAAAAAATTAAAAAAAACAATTTTTGTTAAAATTTTAAAAAAAAAAAAAACAATTTTAATTTTCTCAAATTAAAAAAAAACACACGAAAATATCTAAATATAAGCTAACTCTAAATATTGTAATAGTAAAACTACAATAACTCAAACACGAGCTGACATTGTTCACGTAAACGCTCTGATTGACGTCTCGGAGCAGAAACGAGGCCGAGGAAGGCTTTGGTTCATCGGAGTTTCACCCTCGGCTCTGTTCAGTCTCTCAGGAAACGCTTGCTGTCTCTATATTGGGCTGATTCGTGAGGAACCGCTGTGGTCTCCGGAATGGGCAACGGTGCCGTCAATCTCAAGTGGAAACCGCCAAATAACTCAGGAAATCGTTCATCACAGCTGCCGTGAAAATGCAGCCCAAAAGGTACGAGTTTAAAACGGGGAAAAGACGACAGTGTAAGAAAAAATTAGGTTTTACTCTCCCAAAAAAAGTGTTGACAGGAACACTTTAACTTTAACAGGTCCTTTGGGGTCTTCATGAAGAAAGGGTCGTGCATGTGCTTAAGAAAACTCAGATCAAATTTGACTAAAAATACTCGATGACAGAGTATTAAACCATTGTTCATTCTGGCTGTAGTTCATATTTGCTGGTTGATTTGTATTCTGTGCGATTAAAAAATGACTTTGGGTGGGGAGGTTTTGTTGGGCTTGAAATATTGAGCAATTATGCTCTCCTCCCAACTTTATTCCATATGAAAAGCATCTGGGGCTTTGTGACAACTCCCAGCGTTCAGCACTCATATCAGCTGTGACTATATTTTGAGTTACACCCATAATGGTGAAAAAATCCATCACAATACACACAGGGAAAAAAAAAAAAGAGCCAGTCTTGATTTATTGACCAGGTGACCGATTCAAACAAGCACGGTTACTCCAACAGTAAACCGACTAATAAAATATCCTTCCGCTTCAAAAGGACGGAAACCCTTTAAAAATCCTAATTAGACTCAACCTTGACCTCTGTAAACATGAACACGCACTTTACGTGTAGGTGTCGCAGTTTCTGGTCAGTCTCTAACTAACAGCAGCCGCTGCATTTCTTCTTTAAAGAGCCTTTTCTCATATTTCACAGCATCTGTTTGCACTATAGGATTTATTTAAAGTAATGCACAGTACATCAGCAGTGTTGTTATACACATCTAAAACTATTTTCAGCAATTGAAATATTCCATTCGGAACATGATCGAAAATTAGAATTGTCATCTAACTGAAGTAACTCTGAGTTAAAGTCATTTATTAAGACGTGAAAATAAAAGGAATACAAAAAGCATAAACTATGAAAATGACTGAAACCTAAACTCAAATGAAAAATTAAAGTACATCATTAAGTTCAGTAAATTATTAAATATTTAATCTAATGACAACTATAATAACGAAAATAAATTTATATAGTTCATTAGCAACTGTAAGCTATTTAGCTCATTAATACATCATTCAACTAATGTGTGGTCGCAGGTGTGTTCACTTTGAATTCAATTTATTTAATCAGAATTTGGAACCGAATTCATCCGTTCTATAATAAATAATACAGAACAGCGTTCATTTTCATAATCCTTAAAAAAAAAAAAATAAATAAATGAGGGATTAGTAAATAAAACATATTGCTGTTAAAAAAAAACCCTTTACTCACTTTGAAAAGAACATCGTTGTGTTCAGACACGCAGATGTCGTCAGAGGGCGAAACTCCCTGTGTGCGAATCCTTCATTCATCGCTGATCTCTGCCGGCGGTGAGTCACGCGAAATCACGCACAGTCATCCTGTCTTTGTTCGCTCTTAATCCAACTCTCATCCATTGAAACTATCCGACTGAGACCAGGAGTCCCTCTTTCACAGGCAACACCCCCGTAAAACACCCCCACCTCCCGAAGAGCCGGTAATTGTATCCAGATGTACAGCAGAGTCCAGCGTGTACAAATGCAGCCGCATTACTGGACCTGATCATGTTCAGGATACGGTTACTCTTTAGTTAAATGACAGGACTCTTAAAAACAACCCAATTTGGGTTGAAACTGGACAGACCCAGACCTGGTTGGGTTAAATGTTTGCTGAACTGCTGGACAGTCTCAACTATTATTTAAAAATTACTGTATTGCTTGCTTAAAATGAACCCGAAGTATGTTGGAAATTAACATTTATTAATACTCACTAAAAAATGTTGGGTTAAAAATAACCCAACAAGTAACCCAACTATGGGTTAACATAGCACCTTCCCAACTGTGGGTAACCCAAAGATTGGGTTAAAAAAATAACCCAGCAGATGGGTTAACTACTTACTTTTATTCATGAGATTATTTTAATATATAAAACATACTTTGTTTTCAAGATTGTTTATTTGTATAAAATAATATGTTTTAACAAATATATTTTCAATTACAAACCAAATATTGTGGAGTCATTTAATGTAAATATGCATAATTGTGTACATATTAAATTCAAAATACAAGTGTGCTTATATCAATTCAAAACCTGCACAGACATGTACAGTGTGAACTCAAAACATTTTGGTAAATAGCCCAACATAGTGACCCGATATGTTTAATGTTTAATTTCTAATTCCTTATTAATAAATGTTCACCTTTTGATTATTATTATTATAGTTGGCTCTAGTGCTTTGTAAAAAAAAAAGATTTTCATGATGTGTTATCACATTTTTTCAAATCAGATGCAATAATTAATGTGATTCAGATAACATAATATGATTAAATTGATTAAACCAATCGCCTTCATTGTATTAACTCAAATTTTTAATTTCGATGAACTCAAAATTTTAATGCAATCAGGTTACTTACTTTTTTAAGTTGAATCAACAGTTCTTTTTTTTACAGTGTAATTATGTGTCTGATTTTTAATTTCCAAACTATTTTGGGTTCATTTTAAGCCAGTCATACAGTCATTTTTAAACAATAGTTGAGTAAAATAAAACCCAATCACTGGGTTTGTCCATTTTCAACCCAATCTGGGTATTTAACCTAGACTTTTTAGAGTGAAATCCGATGAGAAGTGACAGTAAAGACATTTATAACATTACAAAAGTTTTCTATTTCATACAAATGCTGTTCTTCTCAACTTTCAATTCAAAAATCTATCACAGTTTCCACATAAATATGAAGCTATATGCAAATAGTGATAGATTCTTTACACTATGTAAAATAGCAGTAGCCTATTTTCTTTGCAATAAAATAAAAAATGGTTTTAAGTGTAAATTAGATACAGATTGCACCTCAGTATTTAGTACATTATAAAAGAGGACATGCAATAATAACATAAATGATTATAATTATTAAATAAATGCCACCTTAATGGGACAATAAAGCCCTCCCAACACCTGACCCTAAACACTTTATTATTAAATAACCGTTGGGAACCACTTTTAATATATTTCGAACTCAGGTAGTATCTGTGATGTGCCTTACTTCCTACGCCACTGCTGCTGACAGGTCACAGCCGGTTTTTGTGCTTTTCAATTTGAAATTTACAACACCATCCTCTACTGAAATACTGGTGAGATGAACTTCTGCCTAAGTGTCTGAACCAGCTAAAGCCAGAAACACACAAGCTTCCCATGACAGACGCTTGATGGCTTTTCCACACCAGCAAACTCACTACAAATACACACTGAGGATTTGCACACATTAGTCTCTGTTCACCTTTGATGTCGAGAGTCCAGCGGGGGAAAGACTCGACGAGCACCATATGAGCATGAGACGGACGGAGAAATGCAGGAATATTATCTGTGAGCGAGTTATTGAGTGAAATGAGGCTCGAATATCTTCCTGTTCATCTCATTTCTTTCATGTGGCTCCAGTGGTGCCGAACCATGTCTATACCTATACACAAACACACACATAACCACACACAGATATATATCCCAAACACACTGTGTGTGGCCTGCGCTCCTTCAGCCACGAGGTTATGTATGCGCATCATCTGGAAACACGGATAATCATAACATGTACACTGTGTGTATCCGCAAATAGCCAATGGCTGCATCTTTCCAGCCCTAAAGGGCCTATAAATGTACAGGGTTTTCATTAAAGTTTCATTAAACCTCAGAATAAGACATTTGGAAACACTTTATTTCGATGGTCCATTAGATATTCTACTAACTTAGTAACTTTGCAATTACATGCCAACTTGTTAACCTGAACCTAACCCTAACCTAACAGACTACTAATACTCTAATGAGAATTTGCTGATATTTAGTGGCAAAGAAACTTATAGTTAGAACAATGTCTAAAGTCCATGTTGTGCTGCTTTAGAGAAGAGGAAGAGTTGTTGTAAAGTGTTGCCATGCTGTCATTTTGCAAAAGATGAACATGACGGCATATGCTAGTCGATGAGTTGAATCAACTCCACAGCAACTACATAAATTTAACTGTTCAGAAACGTCTAAAAGTTGGAACTTCTTCCTGAGTCTCTCCTTCAGTGTCGACTCGGGTTTGAACAATGTAAGGATGAACACAATCCTCATTTTGTCTGCGTGAGATTCTCCTGCTTTGTTGTTGTTGAGCTGTTAAAGCTCCGCCCTCTTTTGGAAAGGAGGCCGGGAGCAGCAGCTCATTTGCATTTAAAGGGGCACACACAAAAATTTAGTTTTTTTGCTCACAAGAGCAAATTTGACAAGCTATAATAAATGATCTGTGGGGGATTTTGAGCTGAAACTTCACAGACACATTCTGGAGACACCAGAGACTGATATTACATCTTGTGAAAAAGGGGCATAATAGATCCCCTTTAAGCTGGTCAGCAGTCAGAACAAGTATATAATGAGGCGAAATCTACAGTAGAATTCAAATTCAAAAATCTGAAATTTAAATGTCTGTTTCTGTCTAAAATACATCATATTATGAGAGTTAAATTGGTTACAAAATCTATAGAAATAAGTAAAAAAAAACAACCTATTGCATGCACATTTCTGTTGTTTGGCATTACGATAAACACTGGAATATCTGCCACTTTTCATAGTCATCACATCTGCCCAACCAGACTAAAAGCATTAAGTGAACACAGTTTACTTGTGCAACAAGCTCCTAAAGACGTAATAATTGGACTCTGGCATTTAGACCAATGCAGTGCACGAATAACAACACATCATTCACTTTTATATCCGTGTGTCATGAATTCATTTTTGCCACAATTATTTAATGAATATTTCAGCCAAAGTATAAATCAAATGACTTCAATCCCATCAAACTGCTTCTGCATGAACAAATGTGCACGTGTTAGAAAACGACTGACTTTTACACAACAAAGTGCTTTGGAGGGTCTTTTACACCAAGCGTCTGTTAGATCAAGATGTAAGATTGTGAGTTATGTTCACAGAACAGGAAACGAATGATGTGAATCTCTCAAACCACAATACAGCAGCTCAAACCTGAAACATTAATAAAAGCCATGCACACTTCCCATGCAAATGCCCAGAAGAACTTCATTGCTCAGAGGTTGCACTTTTATAGTTCGGGAGATTTCTCGGTTATGAATCATGCTACATTTTAGGAATGAAAATATCCCCCAAAAAGTCAGTTTTTGTCATAAAATTTTAAAAGTTTAAAGAGCTAAAAAATGAATAGCCGATCAGATCATTTGCTCTGGGAAAATGTGCTGAGAAATCTTTGTTTACACATTGAGATTGTAGATTTTGATGGCAGATTTGGACATTTTAGCAAATCCGAGCAGCACATCTCTTCTGAAACTCAGATTGCTTGATTTGAAAAACAGGAAAATTGAGCAAAAAGGTCTCAATTTGCTCTCATTTTCATCTCACTGCGGTCAAGAAAAACATTTGATATAAAAAATCATTTTTGTTTTCCTTTCCAATGAGTATGAGAGCATTTTGAGAGCTTTTTATTTATTTACACTCTTAAAAACAAAGGTTCTTCATTGGGAAGAACATGGAGCAATTCTATTCCACAAAAGCTTCTTTATAGTTAAAAAGGTTCAGATTATTTAAATGTTCTTCACATTTAGAAAAACATTGTTTCAGCTATCCACTGAAAGGTTCATTGGGGAACCAAAAATGGTTGCATTGCCACAAAAGGAACATAATAAAGGAAATAATTCACTGACACCCACATGAAACACCCACAGCAGGGAGAAAATGGAACAAATGCTAAACTAAAGACTTCTGCAGTTACAGTATCTTTCCAGCAGGGGTCATAACATGTGAAGCAGGACCCCCGTCACACCCTCAGTGAGGAGCACAGTGAAGTCTGTCATGCACAAACCGATGCAGAAGAGATGACATGCCTGATGCGTCCAGCATTCAGCCTGACCACACAGAGAGTGTATGTCATGGGAGTTCTAGAATAATATCCCTCAAGACCCCAGACACCTCTCCAGATGTTCCTATGGCATGTGTGTGTTTATTTGTCTGTAGCACAACTGATGTCCACATGGTCAGAGATCTAGTCTGGTCAGCCTTCCTCTTGTGGTTAATGGATTGCATCCTGTGAAAATGTATTGGGAACGAGGCCTTGAATTACACGAAAACCTCACACCAGACTGCATAAAATACGACTATGTTGCTGAGATCCTTGCTAAGTGTTTGGAAGTTAACTTAAAGTCCTATTATGCCCCTTTTCAAAGATGTAATATCAGTCTCTGGTGTCTCCAGAATGTGTCTGAAGTTTCAGCTCAAAATCCCCCACAGATCATTTATTATTGCTTGTTAAATTTGCCCCTATTTGGGTGTGAGCAAAAACATGCCGTTTTGTGTGTGTACCTTTAAATGCAAATGAGCTGCTGCTCCCGACCCCCTTTCTAGAAGAGGGCGGAGCTTTAACAGCTCAACAACAACAAACCTAGAGAATCTCACGCAGCCAAAATGAGGATTGTGTTCAGCCTTACATTGTTCAAACTGGAGTCGACACTGATGGAGAGACTCAGTGGAGTTGATCAACTCATCACTAGCATGTGCCGTCATGCCAATCTTGAATTGATCCTCGTTTGTGAAGCAGTCCGGCGTAAAATGGCGGCATCAACAACACTCTACTACACCAATTCTTCCTCTTCTCTAAAGCAGCCCAACATGGCCCCGCCCCCTTTGTTGTGTGTTCTCAGGGGCGGAGTTTATGTAAATTCTAGGGTTAGTGATGTCACCAACCCAGGAAGAAGCTCGTTGTAGTCTCTACCAGCCGTTTGTTGCAGCGATTTCTGTAAAAGAAAATATCTCCCTTTGCACTGAACTTTGAGCGTCGTAACTTTGCAGATGTTGTAATGATCAAACAGACACTAACTGAAGTTAAAAAAGTGAAATCATAATGATTGACCCCTTTAAAGTTAAAAATATGTAGCTTTGGTTTCCAAAACCTATTAAAAATACATTTCAGGCAGTATGGCTTGTAATATTGTTGACTAATTTAAGCTATAAATGGAAATTAATTTGTCAATAAACCAAGTTTCAACTAAAAAAAATCTCTTTAATACACTGAAATGTTACACTCATGCACAGATAAAACACTGACAGGGTTTTATAATTCTATTGTTTTTATAATTAATATAAATATTTTAATATTTTTCCATTACATGCATTCCCTTGTTAAATATATTATTTTTATGATATAATGTAAAAACAAAAATCATAAAGAATGTGGTAATTCAAATACTTGTAAAATTAAAAACAACAAAAAAGATTTTTTACAATAGTTATTCTAAACCTACATGTACTGTCTTTTTAAATACAATTTTGTGATGAGATAACAGTGTTCACTGTAGCATTTTCACAATATTTTTAATTAAAATTATTCAAATAGTGTGTGTATTTTCTGCACTATATTTTCTGTGTATAATAAACCATCAGCAAATCCACATTCCTTATATATTCCTCATTCAAACAACCATTTATGCTACTATAACCTCAATGCAGTTTCCAGATGTGCTAAATAACTTCTTTGGTGTAATCTGCACCGTGCTCCCAATCTTATATGTGAAAACCCTGGCTGAAAAGAAACAGGAAGAAAACGAATGCTGAAATGATTACTAACACATACAGAATCAATGGCACACAGCAGTTCATTAGCCTCTCACTCCAGCCCTGCATTGTAATATGCAGCCATTTTCCATCTGCAGTCACACACACACGCTAATACACTGACACACCATGTTTCACTGGGTCACACAGAGTCAGGCTGATGGGGGTTACTATGGCAACACATCCCAACCTCATGCTCTACAACACGGAGAAAGAAAGAGAGGGACGGGACGTAGGATTACTGGGATGAAACCAGCCATACTTTACTGTGCATCACCAGATATTTCTTAACAGTGTAAGATATTTATATTTTAACTCTATAATCTTAAAAGTTTGGAAAAAAACAAACCCACACTGAAAAAAAATGGTGTATGATTTTCACTCAATAATTTCACAAATAATTACAAAGAAACGGCAAGCAACATGTATTAAATATGCAATTCTGTAAATATGCAATTCTGAATAATTGGTTTTGTTCACAACTTCAAACATAATTTTTTTATATATATATATATATATATATATATATATATATATATATATATATATAATTTTTTTTTACAGTGTATTTCAATTTTTACCCAGTGGATGAAAAAAAAAATTAGTGAAAAAAAAACCTCCCTTTGGGAGGAAGGACACAACCACCTAGAACACCTTAACAACCACTTAGCAACACCCTTACAACCACCTACAATACAATAGCAACACCCTAGCAACAAGATAGCAGCACCCTTACAACCACCTAGGATACCATAGAAATCATAGAGCAACACCAATTGAAACAACATAGTAACACTCTAGCAACCACTTACAACACCATAGCAACACCCTTACAACCACCTGGAATACAATAGCAACAACCAAGCAACCGCAAAGCAACACACAAAGCAACAACATAAAAACATCCTTACAACCATCTAGAATACCATAGCAATCACAGAGCAACACCCTTACAACCACCTAGAATACAATAGAAACACCCTAGGAACACCCATAGCAACAACATAGCAACACCCTAGCAACACCTTTGCAACCACCTAGAAAACCATAGCAATCACAGAGCAACACCCCAGCAACACCCTTGCAACCACTTAGCAACAACCTTACAACCATCTAGAATACAATAGCAACACCCTAGGAACACCCATAGCAACAACATAGCAACACCCTAGCAACACCTTTGCAACCACCTAGAGTACCATAAAAATCACAGAGCAACACCTACAGCAACACCCTAGCAACCACTTAGCAACAACCTTACAACCATCTAGAATTCAATAGCAACACCCTAGGAACACCCATAGCAACAACATAGCAACACCCTAGCAATCACTTAGCAGCCACATTGAAACACCCTTGCAACCATCGGCTCAGGCAAACACTGCTCACATTCTGTTCAGGAAATGTAAAAATCTGTTTATCCCATTACTAATTCCACGTGTCAAATGTGGCAAAAAGAGAATTCTGGACGGGCTGTTGTGAGTTTTATAATTACCATTAGGTCAATCAATCAGCAAAATAGCAAAATTGCCCATCGGACTGTTCTCTCTGTCTCTTGAAATGCTGGAGGGAGACGGAGGATAGATGTATTCAGGTCAAGCCCAAACCGCTCACCCTGTGATCTCTCAGCATCACAGAGCACTGACCATAATTGACAGTGTAACCGAACCATGTGCTTCTTTAGGAGCCTAGAATCTCTACTTCACAATCTCAGATGTTTCTGAGTCATTGTAAAAACCCTTTCACACAAACGGTCAAGCTTTAGGGTGAAACATGAGAGCGTAATATCATCAGTGCCACAGGGACATATGGAGACGAGAACATGGAACGGCACTCAGACCCTTGATGATGAGATAATGCAAAAAAAGGTTAAAGTAACCTTGATCATCTTTATTTTCAGTGTCCAACCCCGTTCCACAGACAAGGCTTACGCTTATCCCAGACTAAAATGCATGTTTGAACTGTTTTTACTGGAAGTAACTTGCATTAATATTTCTTAAAACATGTCAGTGCCATTGTTTTATCTCAAAAAGCACATCAGTAATGCTTTTTTTTCTAAGGCACGTTTATAAAACCGAATCCTGGCTTAATCTAAGCCCTGTCTGTGAAACCAGGCTTTAATGTGCAAGAATGAATGACATAAAAAAACAAAATCACACTAAAATGAAAAAATAAAATAAAATAGCATACAAAAAACTATTAAGATATTCTGCATTTGTAAGCTAATTTTTACAGCAACATTTTACCCTGAAATCCTCATTAATTAATTAAATGCATCTGAATGTTTTACAAAAAAAACATTAAATATTTTCCATTAAAACTGATTCAACATAAATTAAACAAATGCTTCAGAGTATCTATTTTTTATTTTTATTTATTTACTTTAATAATTATACATTAAAATTATATATATATATATATAATGCATGTGTGTGTGTGTGTAGACAAATAATACATACAATATATAATATTATTTATTATATTATTTTATATTTTATAGTACTTATATATATTATATATATATATATATAGACACACAAATAATATATTTATAATATATTTCATTTTATAATATATTATTTATATTACATATATAATTATATTTTATAAATGCATACAAAAACATATATAATATAATATAATTCATAATATAATATAATATAATATAATATGATATAATATAATATAATTCATAATATAATATAATATGATATAATATAATATAATTCATAATATAATATAATATAATATAATATGATATAATATAATATAATATAATATAATATGATATAATATAATATAATTCATAATATGATATAATATAATATAATTCATAATATAATATTATATTATTTTTCGTACATGTAATGATAATTTTGGTGTAAAATATGTTGCATTGTCAAGAAAGTAACGTCACAATCTTAATGGTGCTCAAAATACGCCCCTGGTCCTAAAGACAACTAATAACAAAACACAGCACTTCTAAATCACTTCGCATTACCATTAAAGATTCAGGATGGGTTTGACCATGAATGGGAACTGAACGGGTGAGTCTCCGGAGACGCAGCAATACACCGCGGAGCTCATGGAAACATGTGCGTGTGCTACAGCCTCAGGCCAGACACAATCAATACACATTATTTGTCTAACTTCAGACTTCGCTTTTTACCTATATTTGTAAATTGTGCCCAGGAATCGCAAACATCAGCAGGTGGCACATCGAAAACCATCACTTAACTTTATCTTGCAAAAGCTAATATATTGTCACCTTCCAGCTTATGATCTGTGCTATTCTGTCCACTTTTATTGACAAATCTCAAAACTAATCACAGCCCTTCTATTGTCTTGTACATTATATCAATATGGTTCTCCTTCAATACATATTACATTGGTATTTACATCTATTCACTCGCAACACTATCGCACCAGAACATGGAATCGATGGCGGAAGACTGAAGCGTCTGCGAGGGAAAACCTGAGCTCTCCTCGCCAGCTCATCTCCATGGTTACGACATTCAGACTCGTCTTCCCTGAAATAACTCGAGCAATTCTTCTGCACAAATCACCAATATGCCACGAGCTGTCAAAAGGAGCAAAACAAAACAATTAAAGGCCTGTATCACAAACGTAAAAGATAAAAACACTCAACGCTCAACTTTTCCATGCAATTAAATTAAGCCTTTTGAACAAAACAATTAGTTTGAGCGTCATTTGAACTTAAATTCATTTATTTACGCCAACTAGAACGTGAGGACTGAGTGAGAGATGTTACTAGACACGTTAGTCACCTTTACAATGGTTTTTCACATATAAATCCAATACATACAGTTAAAATGATACACATAATAAGGATTTTCTTCTTTTCTTGGCTTTAATATGGCCTATATTTCAGATTTGTTCTTGCCCTACCAACATTATATTTTAATATAATAAATATTAAATAATTTAAAAATATTATAAATAACCATTTTTTCTTCCAAACGTATTTTTTTACGTGTGAGAAAAATCTTTTAAAGAAACTATAATACTTTTATTTGCAAGTTTTTGCACTCAGTAAATGTCACACATGAAATTAAGTACAATCCACTTAACTATGTTAAGTAAATTTAACAATGCGAATATATACATAATTTTGATTTTACTCCGTTTTTGTCAGGCAAAGAATTCACTAGTAATGTCATTCTTTACGAATCATTCTTTTGAACCGGTTCTTTTCAGTGAACTGGATGAACCAGTTCACCAAACCGAACTGAACCGTCTGAAGCTCAACACAGATCAACAACTCACTTTTGGATGACAGTCACTTTGTCTCAAAATGAGCCAATATCCCAGAGTATAATCCTATGATCCCGTTTTTTGCAACACATTCAGCACTCGATTACTCCAACAGAACACTGAACTGAGAACAGTTTGTCCGACGAGGGTTTCATAAAGAGGGCGAAATGTATATCTCTGATGTCTTTTGTCGAAAAGCATTCAGTATAACAAATAAAACATATTGGAAATATATCAGAGATCCGATGGCAGTAGTTCTCGAGGAAACAGTTCGGAGATGAGTTGATTAAGATGAGTTTATATGATGTAGACAAGTAAAACATCATTGGGTGCTTTAATAATATTGTGTATACGTCGCATCATTGCGCGTTTACGTAAACAAACTGGTGAATCATTTTTTGAGCCGGTTCATTGAAACGAACTGTCCGAATGAACAAGAATCAGACCTCCCATCACTAGAATTTACATTAAATGAATTTAACTTAATTTTTAACATATGTTTAGTTTAGTTTGCCACCGCACTGACATCCACATTATGTTCACTGAATGATGCGACACCATACAACACAAGCTAACCACATTTCCCACTCTTCAGCACGATGGTGACCACAAAGACTTCAACAACAGACACTCTTTTAAATGCCCAACATTAAACACTAACAGGTCTTTAACTTTCCTTGAAAATGCCAGGAACTAAAAATCCACCCATGCAGTTTCTGTTAATGCAACAAAAAAATGTAGTCTCAAAGTAAAATGTTCAACAATTGTATTATGCCAACTTAATTTATTTAAGTGAACTGAACAAGCAGAAAATTTCTCATTTTGCATGACATTAACTGGCCCAATAACGTGACAGTTCCTTCAACTGACCCAAAACTCACTCTGTCCATCAGTTACAGTTAAGTCTCTTGTTATGCAAGTTTCTCTCTCTTCTCACCGCAGTAGAAAGTGAGAACGAGGGCTGGGTTTGATCACCCCACCGTCATGCGGCACTCTCTAAATCCCTCTGCATGAGCTTCCCAGATAAAGCCCAGATTCACGCCCAGGAGAACTGGCCTGGATTTCATCATCTGAATTCACGTGCAATGTGTGTATTTGAGGGTGTGTGACCGAGCAATGAGCTGTGCTGATAATTTCAAACTCTCTGTAGAAAAAGAGCAGATAGAGGAATTAGAAAGACGATTGAGGCCAATAAAGGAGTCCTCAAATCGGGAAGCTACTGAGATCAGACACCTGCTGTCAAACTCCCTGCGGCCAAGAGGAACACAAGGTCACTCCGATGCCGTGAAATTATAATGAAACCGTTGAGTTTTCTGAATAATCTAAGGCCTCACAGATTGCTTGACTTTGCAAAATGACACAAATGGTGACTGGGTGCACTGAAAAAAAGTTTGGCTTTGCCGACATTATAGGTGCTTCCAAAAAAGGGAAACAAAGGTGTCACGGTCAAACACCATAGCAACAACATAGCAACAACACAGCAACACCTTAGTAACCACCTAAAATACCATAAAAATCACAGAGCAACACCAACAGCAACACCCTAGCAACCACTTAGCAACAACCTTACAACCATCTAGAATTCAATAGCAACACCCTAGGAACACCCATAGCAACAACATAGCAACACCCTAGCAATCACTTAGGAACAACCTTACAACCATCTAGAATTCAATAGCAACACCCTAGGAACACCCATAGCAACACCCTAGCAACACCTTTGCAACCACCTAGAATACCATAAAAATCACAGAGCAACACCAACAGCAACACCCTAGCAACCACTTAGCAACAACCTTACAACCATCTAGAATTCAATAGCAACACCCTAGGAACACCCATTGCAACAACATAGCAACACCCTAGCAATCCCTTAGGAACAACCTTACAACCATCTAGAATTCAATAGCAACACCCTAGGAACACCCATAGCAACACCCTAGCAACACCTTTACAACCACCTAGAATACCATAAAAATCACAGAGCAACACCAACAGCAACACCCTAGCAACCACTTAGAAACAACCTTACAACTATCTAGAATACAATAGCAACACCCTAGGAACACCCATAGCAACAACATAGCAACACCCTAGCAATCACTTAGCAACACACTTACAACCACCTAGAATACAATAGCAACACCCATTTCACCCAAAATGACACAAATGGTGACTGGGTGCACTGAAAAAAGTTTGGCTTTTTTATTTTTATTTTTTCAAAAAAAGGGAAGCAAAGGTGTCACGGTCAAAAAATGGTATTTTGATCAATTATATAGATGTATATATATAGCTATTTGAATATATTAATAAAAGTATAATACAAACTCAAATAAAGCTGGGTGTGACAAAGCAGCTAAAATTCAAAGGGCCAGATAGTGGAAGTTTGCCAGTTCAAGCGGTCATTGTGCCCTTGAGCTCCGGAGGGATTGTCACTGAGCTGCAAATCGCTGGATAAAAGTGTCTGCTGAATGCTTACTTGATCACTTGCTATTATTTTGGCATGTGGAATATTATTGTCTGTAAAGCTGCTTGCTATCAGAGGACTACTGAACAACAAAATATTGACCTATTGGTCTACAAATTGTGTATTTAATACCCGCAAAATGAACACTGTTACTACAGGATACAATCAACTCACATTGACCCTAGTAAAGCATGCAGGACTCCAAATGACATAAAACATGGAGCGTTACCTGTAAAGATTTGTTGCCATTACAAACCAAGTGCTGATATGCGACGACTTCATGTAAATGGACAGCACATGCCCATTGCCCGAAGTTTATATGGTGTCTTTTTTATATTTTTGTTAACCTAGCCACAACTAAATGACATTTAAAATCCAATTTAAATATAGCCATATAAAACTAAATTCACCAGAAAATTTGGCACTATGAGCAGATTTTGAAATGTTCATGACTATGTTCAGCTCAAAGCAAAAAGTGAAGAAATGATCAAATTATTAAATTGATCAAAAGTGACAGTAAATACACTTAGGCTGCAAAAGATTTCCATTTCAAATAAATACTGTTTATTAAATTTCGATTCGTCAAAGAACCATTAAAAAAAAGGTATCCACACGGTTTTCAACGGGAGTAATGATGCTGAAAATTCATCTTTGCATCACAGGAATAAATTACATTTTAAATTATATTAAAATAGAAAGTAGTTATTTTAACTTGTAATAATATTTCACAATATTACAGATTTTACTGTATTTTTCATCAAATCAATGCAGCCTTGGTGAGCATAAGAGATTAAAAAAATCAAAAATCCTACCAACCCCAAATGTTTGAACGGTAGTGTAAATAAATCATGCAAGCATCTCCTCTGTCACTAATCACATGTCACAAAGCAGATATATGACTCATTGAGCTCTATGTAACTTTTATGTATATTAGAGAGTCCTGTAGTAATGCTATGAAGCTGCGGTCGAACCAGGAGGCATTTCATCATTCGCAGCATCTCTGCAGGCCTCTCTGGTAATGTGACTAATTAGCATCAGCCCTGTTTGATGCACTGTTGCCTTTTTAATCTAGTGTACTTACATGGCAGGTTATCAACCGTACTGCGACTCGTGGTCTCATTCTTGACATTATTATGGACAGGGTTGGGGAGTAACGAAATACAAGTAACTTAGTTACGTATTTAAAATACAAAATTTGAGTAACTGTGTTTCATTACAGTTACATTTTAAATGGGTGGTAATCAGATTACAGTTACATCTGAAAAGTGTTTTAGATTACCAAAGTGATTACTTTGAGTTTTAATGTCATTTAAACAGCGATTGGTGATTCTCTGACTCTGACCGTCTGAAAAAGCGGAGTTCAGTTTCATGTTTTCCACTGTTTTCATGTTTTGTGATAGTTGTTTGTGAGTCATTTTATAATTGTAAAAAAGGTCACTGCAACTTTTTCTCACAATTTGTTTTTTTCCCTCACAATTGTGAGTTTGCATTCTTTTTCTCAGAATTGCGAGATTTAAACTCACAATTGCAAGTTATAAAGTCAGAATTGGGAGATATAAACTTGCAATACTGACTTTTTTTCTTGCAATTGTGAATTTAGTATGTGAGTTTTTATCTCATAATTCTGACTTTTCTCAATATTGCAAGTTTATATCTCATAATTCTGACTTTATAACTCGCAATTGCAACTTTTTATCGCGCAATTCTGAGGGAAAAAGTCAGAATTGTGAGATAAAAACTTGCAATGACCTTTTTTGTGTTTGTTCCACACTTATTAGTATTCCAAAGTTACTAAACTTGAGTAATGTAACGAAATACGTTACAAATGACTTTTTAAAGCATGTATTTTGTAATCTGTAGTGAAATACATTTTAAAAGTAACCCACCCAGCCCTGATTATGGATACTTCAAATTAGGAAGTCTTCCAGTGGTGTCAAGTTGATATTTAGCAAACAAACACTCACCCGTTGGCCAAATTGTCATCATCGTCGTCGTCATTAAGGCTCTTGCAAAGTACATCAGAATCACTCAGGTAACCAGACTTGAGGTCGCCATCTCCAGCGTCCAGGCCTTCGATGAACTCGCTGCGTGACGTGTGGCTGAGACGGCTGGAGCAGCGAGCGGGCATCGTGTGAGAGGTGAATTGGGACGAGGACTTGGTGCCCGACAAATAGCTGCAGCCAGTGGAGGAAGGCGCATCGCCGGCTTGCAGACGAGGACTGGACTGGCCGTGGCGCCAGGAGAGAGGCGAGGAGCGGTTGGAGAGGCTGGAGATGCTACGAGCGTTGGTTTCGTCGCTGTCGTAGCAGACGCTGCTGTCCAAACAGCTGTAGATGGAAAGAGAGTGTTACTGATACATCCAAAACACAACATTATAGGGTTGTTGGATGTGAGGAAGGCCACAGGAACTCCTAAAGAAACGGATGCATTATCATCTTCATCTGTTGAGGAAGCAGATTGCATAACCAGATGCACCAGCTCAAATGAATAATATAACAGCTTCCTCCACCATATAAACATGGAGTAGCTATTTTTACTCGCTTCTCTCAGGACAATTCATCAGACAGCTGCGAAATACCAGAAAATGCACTTGACTCAAGGCATAAAATGCACACAAATATGTTGGCTTTGGGTTATTTGGTTAGTGTTACCCGAGCTGTTAATTTGACCTGTTATTCTAGCAAGTGGGTCACATGGTCTTGTTTCCAGCAGGTCTGTTAAAGTCACCATGAAATCAAAACTGATAATCCTTTTATTTTTTTTGTTTTGTTTTTTTTAATGGAATATTGTAGGATTTATTATGATTTCTCATAATCTTGAATCAAAATAACTCCCCCTCTCTCTCTTCTCTTCGCTGATGATGTGTTTACTGGCACAAGGGCGGGGCAACCTGTCACTCACATGAGATCAACCAATAGCAAACCACAATCATCCAATCAATTCCCCAAGGACAAAATCAACACCACGCCCCACATTTTTTATTTTTCCTGAAGCCGTTACACTCACATATACGCCACAATACGGAAGAAAAGATGTGAAATGCATTTTTTTTAAGAGTTTCAGGTTTGCTGTGTTTGTTTGTAGGCCTGCACAACCAATCAAATTATATTTTATATGCCTATAAAATAATGATATTTATTATATATATGATTATTATTATTATATAAAATATTAAAATAAGAAATATATTATTACTGTAATAATCCTGTTGTACTGTAAAATAAAAATCGAACCAATATCTTTGCAAAATTAAAATACTAATGCTTAAGTGAAAAATTTTCAAACCTTTAATCTGGCATTATCTGAGGATCTGGACTAGAGATAAAGGAGTTTCTAGTCTGTCTAAATGTATAATTTCGCTGTACTTTCAAAAAACAGCTGAAAACAACACACACACAGCCTTATTTCACTGCATTTGACATTTCAAACTGACGGCCCAGACACTCCCAAACCTCATGACCTGCTTTTCCGTTCCCTTGCAGTGCCACATCACATCCTACTTGAAGCCAAAGCAAAGTTCCTGCTCCCTCCACGTCATGCACTGTGTGGCAAGAACATTTATAGAGTTTTTGTCATTACTAAAATCAACAAGCAGTGTAAGGACAAGAGCAGACTTAAGCTAGACTTTTACATTGTGTGAAAAAAGCATGTTTGCCCATGCAAAAGTGACTAACACAAGGCCATTGCATTGTGAGTGGTTGCTAATGCATTGCCATGTTAGGATGTTGCTAAGAGTGTATAAGTATTTTCCTATAAGTCTGGTCACTTGATCGCTTAGATAAGCAGCAAGAGAGAGTGGTCTACAACTGTGGTAAGTGACTTATTTAATTAAAAAAGTACAGCAAATTTAAAAAAAAAATTGTTAATCAAAGAATACAGTAAAATTCTGTAAATTAAATTATAGTAATGGTACTGTAAAAATTACAGTAACTGGCTGGCAACCCCGCTGCCAGTATTATACTGTAAAATTTACAGGTAATTTTTAGCAGTGTATGAAGGCATTAAGTGTTCACGGAAGCATGTGTACAAATGCACTTAGCTTTAGTTTAATACTGCAATGTACAAAAACAATATTATTAATATTATAGAACTGATCAAATCACTAACCATAAATACAACTAATCATTCTGCTATAACAAAATACCAATAAAACATTGCCGGTTTTGATTAAAAACTCATCACACGTCATTACCAAGACATTCTGAATTGATAAAAGGCTCGTTTGCAAAAGCGTAACGCATGTTTTCCTAAACAAAAACAGCATATGAGAACTTAAAAGCATCCATGTGGTTCGGTAATTAATCACATTTTCCTATTCAAGTGCTTGACGATAACAGACTCCAGATATACTCTAGTACAGCAGGTGTATAATGTGAATAGACATGAAAAATCAAACCCCGCTCCTCTACTTTGAGTCATCGTGAGCCGTATTAGGGCAACGAATCTCCATGTCCTGAGGGATAACTGAAGTATCACGTTACAGGAAAGCGCATTAGACCAGGGCTTTACACATACATGAGCGTGGCTGTGAATCTGTGGGTTGAGTGTGGCTGATCTAGTATGAATCATTTTAACGCCTGCGCCATCAAGTCTTTGGAAGCTCTTCAGTCTTATGCAATTGCTGCTGTTAAAATGGAGGCTACATTAGCTGCAGGTCTGGAAAGCATGCTGATCTACTACAAAAAATGGTCTACTCTGAAACGTAGTGGGGTAGAGAATGGATAGCCTCCAGGGACATGTTTGATGTTAGGAGGAAGGACAGGTTGAGATCTTTAGGGGGAAATCTAAGGAAGGTACGGAGATAAAAGTTAGCACAACTGCTATGCTAAGCACATCTATAGCACACCTTTGGGGAAGGAGAATACGTTCGTCAGGATGAAACATAGAACTGTTCGTAGCTTCACTCTCTGTCACTTGAAAATGAACATATGTATATATACCCTTTGCAAGCAGTTTGATTGACAGGCGATCTGACCAATCATAACCCTGAATCTGCCATGTTGTCTGACAAAGCAGTCAGGGGAGTTAGTAGATTAACGTTGGTGAACTTGAACTGTCACGACACATTAAAGAGACACTATATGCTATTTATTGTTTAAACGTCTTTAAAAATTGACAATATTTTAAATATGAAACTGTTTTATATCAAAATTACCCTGCTCTGTCTTGTCTGTCGACGCGATTAATTTTTCACTTTGTGAGAACGTGATGTGTGGCGTGAGCGGCATGGATTGTCGGACATACAAAGAGTAACTAAAGGGTCAATTCTTCATGGCACAGATTCAACAAGGAGCTGGAAACATTCCTCATGGAGATTTTACTCCATACTGACAAGACAGCATCACGCAGTTGCTGCAGATTTGTCGGCTGCACATCCATGATGCGAATCTCCCGTTCCAGCACATCCCAAATGTGCTCAACTGGACTGAGATCTGGTGACTGTGGAGGCCGTTTGAGTCACAGTCATGTTCAAGAACCAGTTTGAGATGATTTGAGCTTTTTGACGTGTGATATCCAGCTGGAAGTAGCCATCAGGAGATGTGGTCATTAAGGGATGGACATGGTCAGCAACAATAGGCTGTGGAGTATAAAAGATGCTCAGTTGGAACTAAAGGGGCCCAAAGTGGGCCAAGAAAATGCACCATTACACCAGCCGTTGATATGAGACAGGATGGATCCATGCTTTCATGTTGTTTAAGCCGTCTAATCCGTCTGAATTTCGAGCAGAAATCGAGACTCATCAGAGCAGGCGACGTTTTTCCAGTTTTGGTGACCCGTGTGAATTGTAGCCTCAGTTTGCTGTTCTTCTCTGACAGGAGCGTCACCGGTGTGTTTCTTCTGCTTCAAGGTTGGACGTGTTCTTTAGACCTCGGTTGAAACGAGTGCTTATTTGAGTTACTGTTGCCTTTCTATCAGCTCGAGCCATTCTCCTCTGACCTCTGGCATCAACAAGGCATTTTCTCCCACAGAACTGCTGCTCACTGGATTTTTTCTCTTTTTCGGACCATTCTCTGTAAACCCTAGAGATGATTGTACATGAAAATCCCAGTAGATCAGCAGTTTCTGAAACACTCAGACCAGCCCGTCTGGCACCAACAAACATGCCACGTTCAAAGTAACAGAAATCATATTTCTTCCCCATTCTGATGCTCAGTTTGAACTTCAGCAGCTCATCTTGACCATGTCTACATATATATATATATATATATATATATATATATATATATATTTAGGTAAATATATCAGAAAACCCTAGCAATGTGGCAGAAAGTTTTGCATGGTTTCTTCAAAAAAATCTAGTTGTGTATTACTGTTTATATATACATCTGAGTCTGCAAAGTCTGGAGACCAGCTGATTTCTGTGTGTGTTTGTTGTTACTCATTGATGGAAAATGTTTTATTGTGCATTTATGAATGTGGTAGCCAGGTGTTTGAATGACTGAAGTGGAAACTCTCCCAAAAAAAAAAAACATTTGAGGCTGCGTGGTTGTGGAAAAAGTAATCGTTTGTGTATAATATGAAGCCTTGTTTATATTCATGCTCTTTGTGGCACAAATGTGTTGCCAAAGAACATTGTGGTGCTTTCTCCCAGATTTACGATTCATTGAAAAGCAGCAGTTTGCATCCTCGTGAATTAGTTTGGCTGTGATTTTTCATGCCGTAAACGTGCTGGTTCTCACCTCTGGCTGAGCTGAGCCCCTCTCAGGCTGGACATGGTTTCCTCCAAGTTCTGTCTGAGATCCAGAACATTCTGAACCGTCCGTTTCCTTTGAGACTCGGGATCTGCACACATAATTAGCAATTTTCAGTAAGTATGCAAAACTGTAAATGTTACATCATTTAGGAGCAGTATTAAATCAATATGATCATATGATTTTCATTTTATGTCATATAAATGCATATACACTACAGTTGAAAAGTTTGGAGTAAGTAAGCTTTTTTTTTTTAATTAAAATTAATTATTAATACTTTTTTAAATATTACAAATGAATACTTTTATACAGCAAGGATGCATTAAATTGATCAAAAGTGGCATTTTTACTATCCATCACAGAATCCTGACAAAAAATTATGGTTTCGACATGCAGCACAACTGTTTTCAACATTGACAATAATAAGAAATGTTTCTTGAGCAACATATTAGACTGATTTCTGAACGATCACGTGACACTGAAGACTGGAGTAATGATGGAAATTCAGCTTTGATCACAGGAATAGATTACATGTTAGATTACACAGGAATAGATTACATCTACATGTCAACTAGCAGTCATTAGAGTATTAGTAGACTGTTAGGTTAGGTGTTATAGGGTTTGTGTTAGTAGAATAAGTTCACATATAGTTGCAAAGTCACTTATAATCAGTATGTCTGTTAGGGAGCATCAAAATAACACCTAACCTAAACCTAATAGTCTACTAATACTCTAATGAGAGTTAGTTGGCATGTAGTTGCAAAGTTACTTATAGTTAAAGGGATAGTTCACCCAAAAATGAAAACTCAGTGATCATTTACTCACCCTCAAGTTTTTTTAAACCTGAATGAATGTGTGTCTTCTGCTGAACACAGATAAAGATATTTAGAAGAATGTCCGCAACCAAAGAGTGGATGGGTCCCATTGACTTCCACAGTATGGAAAAAAGTCAACGGGGACCAGAAACTGTTTGGTTTCCGACATTCTTCAAAATATTTTCTTTTTAGTTCAAAAGAAGAAAGAAACGCTTACAGATTTGGAAAAACTTGAGGGTGAACCAGCATGTCTAAAGTGGACCTTCGAAATAAAGTGTTACCAAAAAATCTAACATACATACTAAAGAGTTTAAAATCAGCATAAAATTTGCATTTTTTTTTTTAAAACTTTAGGTTTCTACACCAATATGTCCTCAATTATTCAAAGAGGCTAATGGCAAAAGTACCCGATCACACTGAGAATTTTAAGACCCATGAAAGAGTTTGAAAAAGACAAGCTTCCCATTGAGATTGACCTTTTAAAAAGCTTGTTTTTAAATAGCCAACAGCCTTCAGTTTACGTCTAAGGTGGCTTTGCTGAAAGCTAACAGTCTTCAACATTGATGCCCAAGGCAGAATAACATGAGCCACATGCCAACAACCAGACAGCCTCATCTCACTCCATCGCCTACATTAAGAAAATTAAAACTAAGCATGAAAGTCTTCTTCTGTCCCAATGAATGTTTTCTGTTCAAACAGTTGTAAACTGCCACATAATTTCTTGAAAAAACCTGCTTGTGCGGGCGGTCAGCATGTCAACAGCATGTCCAATCAATCCCATGGTGCAGTTAGGCACGATGCCTGCCCTGACATTATTAACGACTGGACTGCTTTACAGACGACGAGAGGTGGTTTACAAGCATCGCTGTACAGCAGATAACTCATGCCAATCAAGCCTATTCCCATGAGAAAATGAACTCTAGCTAATTACATCACTAGAGAGACTTGCATGGTGGAAATAGTAAATGAGGCGACAGTTTTTCACTGCAAAGAATGTATGTGACCACTGCAAATAGGCCGGCTAGAATGGGTAGCTAAAGCAGTGTTGCTCACATAGATTGTCCTGACACCCATTGAGGTGTACTTCCTGTTTAAATAGGAAGTTGACATTTAATACTGCACGAAATGAGGCAAATGCCAACAATGAGATCATGAGAACCAGACAGCCATCACTCCATCGCCTACAAGGATGAAAGTCTTCTTGTAAACCGCCACACAATCTCTTGAAAACCTCCTAACAACGTCACTCACTACTGTCAAATAAAAATCAAGCTTAAATTTATACATTTACTCAAGTTATGTATACAAACCCCCTCATATTCTACAATGCTACCTCAATTGGAGCGATGCTCCAATCTCCAAGCTCTGCTGTCAACTGCATGGGAGATTAAATTTTAATATATGCTCTTTTTTTCCCCATATGCTTTGATCTGCAAGGGCAAACTGGACCACAGCTCCATGAGTAGATTTAGTGGGTCACAAGGTGCATCACTGCTGCAGATGTGAGCACTGGTGCAGTTAAATGATAGACAGTACAACCAGGGCTGTGTTTCCCGTACAACGATGTAACTCGCTATTAACTACCACAGTACGATGCATCATTGGAGAAACTAGCCAACTAGTCACAACTGTTTCACGACGTCATAGTAACATGGTCGCACTTCTGTTGTTTATGAATATAGGACTGTCGTTAATGACTTGAATTGACCCTTCGCAAAGACCCGCCCCCTTTAGTTACTGTTGCTATGTCCGACAAGCCATGCGCTCTCACGCCACACATCACGTTCTCACGAGGTGAAAAATACATCACGGAGCAAAGAGGACACTGACCACGTGTTGACAGACAAGACAGAGCAGGTTACTTTTGATATGAAACACTGTCATATTTAAAATTTTAAAGAAGTTTAATCAATAAATAGCGTATCTCTTCAATGTGTCGTGACAGATCGCTGTAGCTCCTCGTGAACCGATCATCTCTTCATACTAGTTCATTTATAGCATCAGATAAACATGAATGAACATCAGAAGGAATGTTGTTTCAAGCGCGGAAAGACGTGAGTGCACACAATTTATCAAGTTCAAGTTCACCAACGTCAATCTACTAACTCCCCTGACTGCTTTGTCAGACAATATGGCCGATTCGGGGTTATGATTGGTCAGATCGCCTGTCAATCAAACTGCCTGTGGCACCTAATGACTACTTTACTGTTTTTATTTGTGTCATTTTGCTTTATTTGATAATTGATTCATCGCGGGTTCCCTCGTACGCCATACTCCTGAGTTCCCTTACGCATTTTACGCACTCTTCAAAAACGGCGCTGATTGTTGACACACTAAAATATCTTGATTAAAATGTATATATATTTAAACAGAATGAAAGAAATAGAATGTATTGTATGTTAGGTTGCTTATTGTGCTCAAGAACATGATCTATTTAAGTCCACACGTCATTTAACGAGAAACTAAGCTTCTAACCACATAAGTTTGTGATGCTGTTTGCGAATGTTCGTAGGGACTATGGTTTCGGGAAACGGCAAAACTACGTCGACGGAACTTGCCATCAACATTTTTGAGTGAATTTGTAGTACACTTTGTGTGTATACATAGCAAAAAATCTAAATCAAATGATATATTAATTATTTAAAATGGTTTTTAAAGCTAAAACATTCAAAAATCCTTAAAACAAGATACATTTATTTAAAGAAATGCTACATAAAAATGATTCAAAGATTGAATGTGTGTATTTTTCACTTATTTTAACCAGCTTATACTGAAAGGCTGCTAGTGAAGAAAAACAAGATATATTTATCGTTTTGTAAGGATTTTAAGATATTTTACTTTGAAAATATAAACAAAACATAATAGCAGCACCTCATATATCCGTCATAACTTGCTCTACATATAGACTATCACAAAGAAGACAAATTTTCCCTCAGTCTTTATTCCTTAAGTTTCCCTTTAACTGTTCCTCAACTCAAATTGTTGAGTTGAACTATTGTCTATTGATATTTTAAGCCTTCCCCCCAGAGGTTAGGACCTTCGTCCAGCTGTGCAGCACAATAGCAACTGTGAATGTACAGATGATAGAAATACTCTTTGGTCTTGTGACCAAAAGTGCTATGCAGATGTAGTGTGCCACATACGGTCCGACAGATCGACTCATAAGGAAGTATATTATGCTGCAGTTTATCATGCATAACAAATGAGCATAAACTATATGTGTAATTATGATTATAAAAAAGAAAGCACTTTGATATAGAGTTTCAGTGGATTATTCTTAGAGACCTTGTGATTAAATGTTCCTGCAAAAAAAGTTGCCCTCTAGCACATTGTTTTCTCTCTAAATTTAGAGGAGAAAAGCTATGCAACCACACTAGTGTTGGTTGTAATTATACTCTATGAAAGCATGATAAAAATCCTATCAAGAATGCATGCAGGGATTTTCTACTATAATTTGGAAAAATCCCAAAAGAAATTTTTTTTTTTTCAGTTTGAGTTTTAAGAAAATTCCCTTTTGGGATTGTTTTCAAATTATA